>CATIWO010256565.1:0-17671 GCA_949673435.1 Macaranga tanarius | reverse complement strand
TTGCAAAAGACAGACTACAAAGACTAGAATATCAAAGTCACCATCCAATACCCATTTCCCCAAAATCAAGTTACAAACACAAGTGAAGAGCTTATCAATAATCAGAACTTGGAAAGGACCCACTAAAATTCAATAAATACTAAGTACCTTGAAGCCTCTGAGACACTCAAAATTGAAGAAATGCAACCCATTCAATTTCCATTATAAAAGGCCGACAACCCAATCATTGTGGCTATTCTGAGGATGGGTTTGATTTATCCTACTCCAACATAAATGAAACAGTGCTTGAACTGATGGCTTCTTGGAAAATTTACATCAAGAAGATTGATTACCAATCTCAAGTGATTCACGCAGTTGATTCAGATGGTTGCCTTCCAAATCGTATCTTAAATTTTAATATTTATGCTTCTAGATTCCAATTTATGGAAGATTATACGTATGATTTTACCTTTTTCAATTGAGGGTGGCTGACATGAATCTAGTTGAAGTCGGGCTTTTCTGGGTATGTGCAGCCTGACATTTGTAGGAGCAGCTAAGTGAGCAGTGGTGGAGGTGGTGGCGGCAGAGGTGGGGGTGGCGGTGGCGGTGGTTGTAGTGGAGGAGGAAGGATCTGAGAGCATGGAAGAAGAAGAATCAGAGTCTAGCTTTGTTTGTTTGTTTTTTCTTTTTAGCATTGAAGAAGGAAGGAAGGCACGGGAGTAATATTTTTAACGTCAAAGGGTACGCGGGTAATATTGAAAAAGTTGAGGTATTTTTGTTATTATATTATGTTTTAGGGATAGACAGGTAAAGATCCCTAAAAAGTTCTCATAACGGCCCATCCGACTTGGACTGATTGGTTCTAACTACGGGATGGGCATCTAAAGAGGGGAGGTTGGAATCCCCATCCCCCTCTAGTCCAAAAATAAATAAAGTTCTCATAACGGAATGGACGGTTATAATTTTTTTAATTGTTGTTATTATGATGGCCAGAAAAACAGGTTGTTAGTTCAAAAAAAAAAGGGAAAACATTGTTCAAAATTCCAAAGTCTATTTGACAAATTCAAAAATAATAATAATAATAATAATAATAATAATAATAATAATAATAATAATAAAAGGTATGGATGAGGACAAAAAAAATTTACTAAGGAACCCTGAATAAAATTTTACTAATTTTTTATTAAAAATTAAATAATATTGTAATTTATTTTATATATATAATTTTATTAAAATAAAATTAAAATATATACACACACACACACACACACACACATATATATATATATATAATTTTATTAAAATTAAATTAAATAGATGAAAATATAAAATACAAATAACTACTCAATTATCTATCATATACAATAAAATAACAAAAACAATGTAAACTTATAATAACCAAAATTTTAAATTATAATACAAATATATATTGTAATTTTTAATTTTTAAATTACAATAGAAAGACACATTGTAATTTTTAATGAATCCTATTAATTAACATTTTTTTTCTTAGCTCTTTGTACATATTAATCAACAAAAAATTTCCATTAATGCTTCACTTAATTATTTTTTAATATAGTTTAATTTATATCAAATTATAATTTTATATACATTAAAAAATATCATACATAGGTTTTTCAGGATCCCACAT
Organism: Macaranga tanarius; assembly: GCA_949673435.1. Lineage (NCBI taxonomy): Eukaryota > Viridiplantae > Streptophyta > Magnoliopsida > Malpighiales > Euphorbiaceae > Macaranga > Macaranga tanarius. The sequence goes on along the minus strand of CATIWO010256565.1, from coordinate 16,041 downwards.
TAGTTGTGGAGTGTGTATGTTTGTATTATGTGAATTAACACATATTTACAAAATTATCATAATTTTGTGAAGGAGTGTGTATTGTCCCTGAGCCAGTGCATTTATGTGTTTATGTGTTTTGTAAATTTAAAAAAAAAATGCATTTGCAAATGTGTGTGGAACTGAGGAGTTGGTTGGTCCTTTGTGTGCTTTATAAATTTTTTAAAAAAAATGCATTTGCAAATGTGTGCAGAAACTGAAGAGTTGGCTGGTCCTTTAGGATCTCACATTGGTTGTGTGTGTTTATAAATTAAAAAAAATACATTTGCAAATGCGTGCGAGAACTAAGTAGTTGGTTGGTCCTTCGAGATCTCACATTAGCTGTGAAGTGTGTGCTTTTGGATTATATGAATTAGCATGCCTTTATAAATTATATGAATTAGCAAGCCTTTACAAAAAATATGTGCAAGAATCGAGGAATTGGCTGGTCCTTCGGGATCTCAGATTGGTTGTGCAATGTGTGCTTGGATTATATGGATTAGTACACCTTTATAAAATTGCCATGATTTTGTAAAAAAGTATATCCTTTCATGATAATTTTGTAAAGAAGTGTGTCCTGTGTAATGCCTGCAAAGTGGGGGCCTGTAATTTTATGCATTTCATTTCATATTATTTGTTAAGAGTGGATATGATGCATTAGCACTCATATGTGCATAAAGTATGTGAATTGTATACATCTTGTGGGTAGTTACTTGTTGAATTATATGTGATTAATTGGGGGTATGTGGTTAAAGAGTGGTATTTTTAGATAAGAAATTAGGTGTTGATTAGGACTAAATTATAAGGAAAGTAAGGACTTTAGTGAAATAATTAAAGGTTTAAGGATTAGTTGGGAATAGTAGCATTTTATTAAGGAGCTAAGTGGATATTTGGTGGATAAATATCATAAATTTTATCTAGATCCTTCCTTCTTCAACGTGGCCATGCATTTCTTGTTGTGTATGAGCTTGTTAAGGAACTAGCTTGTTGCACTCTTTTCTTTCAAAAGCAACTAGGGATTTAGTGGAGAGAGAGAGTTAATTTTGTTGAAGGAATTGGGAGATTAGGCTGTGATTATCAACTTTTAAAACTCAATAACATCTTTTGGTAAATTAATTGTGTTTTTGATTGAGTTGTGATAGTGTTTTTAGGTAGTTAAATTCGTGCTCTGTTTTTGCTGAAATTTCAACCTCTATTTTTTTTGTCATAACTCAAGCTATAGAGCTCCAAATCTGGTTTTGTTTGATTTTAAAGAAACTTCAGAGAGTTTTCTGTAACTCTCAAGTTTTGAGTTTGAGCTAAAAATATCGTTTAGATTGTCAAAATGGATCATACATTTTATTGCTTACTCTGTCACATTGTGTGACCTAATATAGCTATAATTGCTATAATTAATTCTCTATATGTGATAAATGGATGATTTCAATTGAGATTGAAAGTAGACTCATATATGTAGAATTTGTGTGAATTTGGTGATTATTGGATGTGTGTGTGATTCTTGAGAGCATCATGAACATCATACATTAAACATGCTAACAGCAGTGTATAGAGGTTGGTTGTGAATTTTCTTGTGTGTGATAGTTAGATGGTGAGATTTGGAGGTTAAGAGCCTGGTTATATGTATGTTTGATTACATACTGAATGAATGATGTATATATATATTCATGATGATGAATTATGAATAATTATAGGAGAGCTGGAAGCTGGTAAAAGCGGAGCCCACTAGAGGAGTTTTTGCACTCTAAGTTGGGAAGCTTTTTGAGTAAGTAGTTACTAATATAACTATACCTTAATTTCTCTTTATGTATATATATATTTATGGCTATGTGAATTGGTTATGGTAATTGGTATTACCGTTGAGTTATGTTTATTATTATGATGAGATGAATTGAGATGGTTTACGTTACTTAGTGGAAGTAACATAGTAATGATTTGGTGTGGTTGAATGAGATGTGATTGATAAATGTTATGATAGTGATGTTGAAAAGTGTATGTTAAAGTGAGATATGAGCCGAGCGAAAAGTGTGTGAAGTGATATATGAGCCTAGCGGAAATTGGCAAGCCAATATGAATGAATTGTGAATTATTGAGATATGTGAGATATGTGTAAATTTATCTCATAAATGGTAAGGATGAGCCGGGTGGATTTTTGTGAGATGTTGAGAAATGAATGTGTTGATTTATATATATATATATATATATACACACACACACACACATATGAATGTTTATTCAATTGAGAATGTCTATTGATGATATTGAGTTGTGGAGTGATTGCAAGCCACTTGGAATTATGAGAATTGTGTTATCAGGTGGAGAACACAGGCTGAGACACGGGTGTGTATCAAGCCGTGTGATAAGACACATCATGTCTTAGTCGAGATATGGGCGTGTTCAAGGTGGTATATTTGTCCAGAGAGATACATGGGCAGAGACATAGGCGTGTTCTCGGCCATGTATATATGTTGGTTTTTGGACAGTGAGATACTTGGGCCAAGACACGGAAACGCCTTTGGCCATATAAGTATGTGGAAATTTGGGCAGAGAGGTACACGGGTCGAAATACGACCGTGTTTCAGACCGTGTATCAATAGTGGACTACACGGGGAGACACACGCCCGTGTAGTCCATATATTTAATTGTTCTAGTTATTTCTTGCTAATTAGTTCTTGAAAAGATAGTGTATGCTTATATTAGTTATTACTTATTGAGTTGCAAGCTCATTCCTTTGCAAATATTTTTTTCTTTTCAGGATATTGTACAAAATCCTGAGTTGCATTGTTCATTGTCATTAAGCATTTTTCAGGTGGGCCAGTGGTGAGAACTTCACTCACTTGTTTGGTGATAGCATTGTGCATCTCAGTCCTTAGGCATGTCCATATCATTTTGTAATAGTGGGTTGCGTGGAAGTTTACAATGTATTTTGTAACTTAAGTACTTTGTATATGAAGTTTTACATTAATCTAATTCCAATATGGATATTGCTATAATTTTGTGATTCCATGTATGTTAACGTGAGAGGGCGTCACATCCTGTACCTGATCTAGTGTGTGTTTGTGTATTTTATAAATTTATATCATACATGTCTATATTAATTTTTATATTATAAGTCAAAAATAGAAAATAACCAAATTGATTATTCAATAGTGTACAAATTATACTATTTATATTAAAAATTAAAAATAAGATAGAACAAATCGATTTAATACTTATGTCTTGCTATAGCAAAAGAGATAATCTATTAAATTTTAGATAGGAATGAGTTTTCTATTAATTAAGATGGACTAAACTTTACTATTTTTATTCCTTCAAAAAAACACTTGACTTTTTTTATAAGTGTGATATAATTAAAGTTAAATTTTAAACGTGGGTGGAACTAAATTGATAAGAAACAATAATTGTTTTTGCCTTGCATAACTTAATTAACTCTCTTGTTGATATATGTTAAAAATGAAGAAGTATAATCCTTTTTTTTTTTTTTTTTTGCCTTTGTGATATTAATTGCATATTATTATGGATTGACTTAATTAGGGAATAATGTTAAAACAAAAAAGAGAAAAATTGCAAGGCCATATTGGGAGGATCACATCACTCTTTTATTCAAATTCTTTCTTTTTTTTTCCCTAGCATAACATGCACGCAGCCTTTACAGTAGAAATTGCATTTAATATGAAGCTACAAGCTCCAACTTTAGTTTCTCAAAAGATCTTGAAAAAGGGCATTTTTTTAACAATAGAAAATTATATTAAGGAGACAAATCAACTGGGATATTATTAGTCCACAAATAGAGAAAAATAGAATTATTTTTATTTAATACTCTTGGTTCTAAACTAAAAGGGTAAAATTCTCACAATGGCTATTTGTTATATATAAAATTTGAATTCAAATCTTTTTAAAATTATTGTTGTTTAAACTAATAAATATTGATTTAATAGAATTATTTTAACTTTAATATCTTGTTAATTCATTTAAAAAGATTGACAAAAAATTATTCAACTTATATAAATGAAATAAGAATCGGATTTTCTCTCTAACCTTTGATTCATGCAAATTAAATATGCTAGGTGGGTGAGATACACCAACCTTAAGAGTTTAACTTCTTAATAGATAATTAAATGTAGGTTAAAGGGACCTAAACGTATATAATTTTTAAACTAACTGTAACGGTAGTAGCTAAATTTAATTAAATTTTGGCACAAACGGCCTGAAATTTTTTTTTTTTTTTTAAAAAAAAGACTTGCCACCTGACCATTTAAGGATGTACATAGATATTGGCCCCCTCATTAGTTCTAACTTGGTTTCTACTTGAAAGTCTATAACCAACCTAGAAATGGTAATGATGAAATTAATAGACTTAATAGTGGCATCAGACATAGAACATACCCTTTGATAAGCAAGAAGTAAGAATTATTTTTGCTATTGTCCAACAAATGTCAAGTGATGAGCCTAATTCATGTGAAAAATTAGCCTAATTCATATGATTCTGTCATTAAAAAGAGCCAAATTCATATGAACTCTTAGTTCAATTGTACTTAAAAGTGCCTTGCATGATTCTTTTTTCTTGAAAATATAATTTTGTAAATTGAGATTAAATGTTTTATTTCTCCAAAAATATTTTTCCACATTAATATGCTGCAATAAGTTTCCATACAAACTCTCCCTCTCTTTTTCTCTCAAAACTTAAATCTATCAATAAAAACACTAATTTTTTTTAGAATAATAAATAAAACAACAAATAATAGAAATAACAATTACTTAACAATGATGATGCTACAAAATAAAATAAATTTTGATTTGGAGTTGAGGAATGCAAACTCGTCCCATACACATGTTGAAAGCTTACCAACTTTTCTTATAGATTTATAGCAAACAGAAAAGTAATGTGAAATGTCATTAAATTTGCTTAAACGTAAAGGTCAGCATTGAGAGAACCAAATTTTTGCCGCCCCAAGCTGTCAGCTTTCTGTGGGGTTATAGATTGGGAAGCATCTGTTTTTGTGGTCAATGTTAACAACAGTAAATCCAAATACTTAACTATTTGATAAACCACAATCACCAACCATCAAAATCATACCTCAAGCTACAGAAGGATTGGTACACATATATCATCAATCTGTCAATTGCACACGTAAAAATTGAAAAATTGAGAAGCTTCCAGTATTCAAATTGTGTCATCTTAATGATACTGACATGAAAATATAAATTATTAAAGTATTTCAAAAAGTCAGAAATTCTTAGTAAGAATAATACTAAGACCAGAAGTTTTTATTTGTCCTTTATTTCTCAAAAATTTACTAACTACAGAACAATGGATTAACAGTAAGAATTAATCAAAACTTATCACAAAGGCAATCATAGAATGAAGGAAAAAAAAAAAGCAATTATCAGACAGCAGTATTTACAAATATCATGACAAGCTATGGGACACCACTGAGCCTGTTGTTAAATCTGTGCATTTTTTTTTTCTCTGCTACGTTTTCTACACCAACCTCAACACCTGTTTGACAGATTGTGAAGGGGTTTTAGAGAGTTACGCGTTCGGATTCAAGGCCTCCTCCCAACGCTTGTCAAGAAACGTTACACACAAAAATCAGTACAACACTTATCCTCAAAAGCTTGTCCAGAAAATCAAGGAGCTTCCCTTTCTGCAAATGCTTCTCATACAACAGATTGCAGCATTGCTCCCACAGTGGTGATGATTGTCCTTTCATGAACCACCTCAACAAATATAGACTCAATGCTCATCTGAGGTTTGTACATTTATTAGATGTTCTTCCATACTCTTTACAGAATCTTCACTAATGTACCATGTCACAGTTCCTACAGAAGCAAACAAAGAGAAGTAGATATGTCACCGTTTCATTCATAAGCTCAAGTTAATAGGTATTTGACATCAACAAAGCATCACAAGGCACTACTATTTGTGACATGATCATCTATAAATAAGAAACACAACGATTACCCCAGATTATAAACATATACCTAGCACACGAGCAATTGATGTGGAGAAAACTAAGGCCCCACTTCAGCTTTGTCATCATATGTGAGGAACAAGTTAAATGCACCATTTGCTCCAGAAATGGTGCATTTAACAATTAAGGACAGTAGGATAAGATGAAAGTCATTGTATGTAAACAGGGAATGAGGATTAAAATGAATAATGCTTATTGAATATACCTCGAGGAGGTGGCGGTTCCTGTCCTCTTGTGGCATGAAGTATGATTGTCCCTGACAATACAGTAATGAATCCACATATTTCAGAGGTTATGCTGCTTGCATTTTGGCCTGACCAATCCTGCAGCAAATATGAAGAACCTACACTTTAAACTCGTTGATTCAGCAGTAAAATGATACAATTATTACATGAAAGACACAGATACCGTGGGATGCGTCAAGCACTCTACCTTAAACATTATGGCACTAGCAATGATAGTTAGAGTTGTAAACATTACATAATATACTGGAGAAACAATTGTTGCATTGAATGTATCCAAAGCCTGAACAATGACAACGAAAACGTTGCTCAACATGAGATTCCTGACAAGTAAACAAAATAGCAACTGAAAGAAGAAAATTAAGTAAATGATCTGGAAAAAATTTAGCTTTCACAATCAAGGACATAAATTCAGACAAACCCCATTAATATGTCCTGTCATCTATATGAACACAGAATAGATAGTTTTTCCAACTGTATCACACTTAGTAGTTAATATGTTGCAAAGTAGGTCTATTACCCATTTGAATTGTATAGTTGGCACCCTGTAGCATAGCTGGTCTCATGAACATAATTCTCAATAACTCATCCAATTGGAACAAGGCAGTCACCTTAATTATCTCTTAGACTAGCAGTGCCCACTTATTTTAACCAACTAAAGGAAACATATTTATCAGCGGAACAAAATGTATATAATTTAAAACAGTATCTCAGACTATAAATTCATGTGTGCCTGAAAATCAACTCTAGATTCCCAATTTTTTTTAAAGTCTCCAAAAATATTGCATATATGTTAAATTAAAGATGACAATAATGTGGAATAAACAACTATTATGTTTCACTTTCACAAAGCCTAACAGCCTCCCTTTCCTGTTGCTAAATATAGATGTCATGGCCCACTCTTTTCATCTTCAACCAATATTGAAGAAGCTTCTAATTTGCAGTTCTCACTCATGTAAGTGCTTGTAGGCCTCTACATATGCCGGCAGGTGCCCCTTAAGGTTTCAATTTTCATGTGAAAATTACTGAAGGCACTCATCTTATAAAAGTGCCCTCCAGTGAGTTAAAGGAATTCCATGATCATCTTACCCGATTCTATGAACCATTATTTCCAGAACAATAAAATACTATACCTTGACTTGATCACTTCTCAATAAAAGCAAAAAGAATCACACAAGGGATCTCATTTAACATACCAAAAACAAAAACAACTGAATAGAACAAGAACAACTTCTAACTACCTTGTTGAGGTAATTTAACTGGGTGATGACACAAATCACAGCAACTGTAAGGAAAAACCACGTCTGCGGGTAAGCTACCTGACTTAATCCCTCCAATGTAAGCTTTATTGCAATTCCAATTGCCTTTATGCTTACAACCTGAATAGCATCCAGGAAAAGAAGAAAATTAAAAGACATCTCAAGTAGATCCATCCCTTCCCAGCATCATAAAACGTTGACAAAGGAAAAATAAACAAATAAAGTCTAATGGAAACATTATTACCGTAATTGAACCAACTAAAGAACATATTCCCAAGTACACCAACATGTTTGTCTGCCCCCAGCGAGGTTCAAAGTGCAAAATTAAAGCTAACACCATTGAAAGTGAAGCTGCTACATATACTAAGAATGCTGAAAACAGAATAGAAACATAAATGCAATGAGTTATGATTGAACAAATGCATTTTGAGTGATGATTAAAATATAAATCTAAAATTTAAACAAAAATAAAAGAACAACAACCTGGTTGAGTAGCCAAAGTCCAGACTTCTTGTACAGAATTAGGAGTATGTTCTTGAGGTGCATGAATTACTATTACTACTGATCCAACAATGCAGGACACACACCCAACAACACCCATTTTCTGTAGTCGCTCCCTCAACATGAAGTGTGCCAAAATTGCACTGCTCAGATTTCACAAAATAGTTTTGAAACTAAAGTTAACGACTATATTGAGACAACAGCACAAGCAATAAGAATTGAGACACATCGGAATTTACCTGATAATAATACTAAGCGCACCAAGAGGGGTCACCAAAACTGCTGGAGCATATACATAAGCCACAAAATTTGCAACTTCTCCAACAAACACTGTTTTAATATAAGTTAAAAACGAAAGTTAGTAGCACATTGTAGAGAATTTATAAGTTGATAGACGGTTTATTGCTGCAGGGATTGGGGGACAGGGAGAAGCTTGCATTCATCTTTCCAAACTTACTTGACACCATGCCAGCCCACCATAGTGGCTCTAGTAAGTAGGTATAGCCTCCAACTCCTATATTGTTCAAGAGAAATAGCAAATAGGTCAATGATATCAAGTAACGAAGCATGCATAAATCCCAGTACTGAAGCATGCTCAATTTTTTAGTTAATAATAAACCCTTATTAATTTGCAAAGGGGAAGCAAAATCTCCTGCTGTTATCAATTTAAAGCCTAAAATATGGAGCTGCCCACAAAAGACAGGGAACGTGGCAGGTGCAACAATGTGCAGAAAGTTTCATATAAGTCATCTCACAAGAAAAAATGAAATATTTTTCCACTTAGTGCTACATCAAAAATCTGAATCACAACAATTAGACTACAAAATGGCTGAGCAATCACAACTTCCCCCAAGCAAATTGGAATCGCGCTCCAAATGGTCAAGTGGAAAACAATAAATCTTGTTGTTGGTAATAAAAAAATGGTACCAAGATCTCATTTTTCCTGCAATTTTTGACAGCTGCGGTAGCACTTATAATGTCAAAGTCTAAATATGCAACAATCCTGATGCTTCATATGTTGATGTTACACTTATCCTGAGCTATATAAAAATTGATCCGTACAAGAATAATCACAACAAGTACCCAGTTAGCACATTTGCCTCAGAAATGCGTAAATCTGTGCCATATGCTACACATAAGAAGCAAAAGAAAATTAACACACACACAGAGAGACTGCATTAAGAAGCATGTGTGCATACACATATATATACAGAATAACGAAATTTGAAGCAGCAAGACTCAAACTTGCATCTCAATTGCACAATTAAACCACCTCAATTGCTAAAGAAATGGAACTATAATCTTAATCAATTAAAGCCCACAATTCATATCAACCAAACTTTTCAAATAAACAAAACCACAAACAGAGCAATAAATTCAACACCCAAATAACAATAATAACAAACAAGTGAAAGAAAGAAAGAAACTGACCAGCACGAGTACCAGTAGCACCAGCTCGTTTTAAACCTTTCTTCTTCAAAATAAAGCTAGACCCAATAAAAGCACTGGATGCAACAGCCAAAATTAACCCTTTTGAATTATCAGATACTCCCATCTTCCTTCTTCTTCTTCTTCCTTTTTTATCACTTCAACAACACCACCAACAGCTCATGAAAATACATACAACAAACTCAATAACATTGCCACAATTCTATCAATACCCAGAAACCAAAACAACCCAATTCCCGCCAAATTAAGCTAAAATTCCCTCCGACAACAATAACAACATCAAAAATGAAAGCTTGTTCGAATTGGGCTGGAGATCCGTAGCTTATATTATAAATCCCGTCTCTTCTCGTCAAATTATTACAATAATATAATTATAATAACTGTTGTCGCGTAATCGGAAATTTCCCCGTTTAATAAGTACGGAGACTTAAACGCGTCGAGCAGTAATTTTGTGAAGAATAGCGATAAAAGTTGCTGTTGTTATTATTATTTAATAAGTTAATTTTGATTTTGAGGTTAATCTCAGCTGGTAATTTTTATTTTTATATTTTTTTGACAGTTGATGGGGAAGTGGGGACAAGGCCAACTCAAAATGAATAATAATGATGATGATGAATGGAACTTTTGGAGGATGAACTGTGAAATAGGTTGGATAATTTTAATTTAGTTTAAACATAGAAAGTAATTATGTTTTTTTCTTTTGTTTTCTTTCTATTTTTTTAATTTGATTTTTTTTTTTGTGTCAAATTGTGTGGTTTAGATAATGTTTTTATTATTTTTTACACATTTGGGTTGTTTTTATAATTATATTTATTTATTAAAATATATTTATTTATATTTTTCTATCCAAAATAACTTTTGAAGGAAAAAATAAACCAATAATAATACGTAAACTAAATTATTAATTTGAGTCTCTATTATCTAAATGAGTTTCATTATAAAAATATCTATAAATTTGTTGTAACAGATCTATAAGATTAATGTATAAAATTTTTTATAATAATTGATTTTAATACACCAAATTTTGATAATTAGTATAAAAAAATTTTATTAAAAATTTAAAAATTTCAAATATTATTACGGGATTTGAAGAAATTATAAAAAATACAAAATAGCACCAATTAAAAAAATGATCATGGTGGATAATATAGAATTTTACAACCAAAAAAAAGAAAAAAATAAAAGAGCCGATTGCGGTTTTTAAAAAAATAGCGGTCAGAGTTTTAATTTTCATTTCTTTTTGTCACGATCCTTAATTTCATTCTTTAGAACTTGAAATCAACACTCATTCAAAAAAAATAAAATTAAAAGTAATACATAACCCATAATAATTTTTTCATATGATATTCAATTCAAGTCATTATATTTTCCCAAGTATCTACCACAATGACAAACATTTTTTATTTTTTCCGTAAATTCATATGATAAAAAATAATTGATATCTCAGGAAAGTCCATTTCAAATGGAATAGATTTCTTTCCTTTTAAGTAAATGATGATTTAGGTTTTGAATTTGTTTTATGTAAAGCCAGGCTTAATTGCACTTTTTATGCACTGAATTAGAAAGCACCTTTAATTTTAGTCAATTATCTAATAAGTATCCTTTAATTTTAGTCAATCATCTAATAAGTATAAAAAAAATAAACATTGATATTATAGAATGATAATCATATTTTGGCATTTTTCAGCTAATAGACTCTAGTAATAACCATCCAAGAGGTTCAATTTGGGATTTTTTACATCAAAATGTGATTTGATATCAGCTATAAGAAGCTTTTAAAACTCCAAAGAAACCCCAACTTGCTCATCAACTTGAACTTAAATTAAAATGAAAAAAAATAAAGATAACCCACTTTAGAAATTTCAAAACATTCATTCGTAGCACCCCATGGAAGACCATAGTAGTAGTCATAATTGGGAGCTGTAAATGGTATGGCTTTAATTGTGTAACGTAGACTCTTCAAATGAAATACATATTTTTTTTTAAGCCTTCGAGCCTAGTGCACAACTTTAGAACACAAAATTAATTGAGAACTTTCAGATTTCATGATCCCTTGTCACCAACCAAACCCAAGTTGTCAATATTTTTATGGATAGCGATTTCACAAATTCATTTCCAAAAATGTATCCCATGATATAAGGGATATTTAATTTTTTTTTTAAAAAAAAAACAAATTAGACTTTATTCAAGAGTTGTGACGCTGCTGTAGCGTCGCAACTCGCGACATCCAACTTTACCTTATTTTTATACAATTCTTTATCTATTCAGTAGCGTCGCAACTCGCGACATCCAACTTTACCTTATTTTTATACAATTCTTTATCTATAAAGAAATAGTGCATCCCACAAAAATACAAACAATGCAATCTTTGGAGCGATTTGAGAATGCAAAAAATCATCAAAATTTTTTAGCTAGAAAGAGGCCAAAAGGTAGTCAGTTAGCCACCAAGAAAAAGTTAGGCCATGTGGTTAGGAATTTAGGGCTGACTCGCAAATTACTCAAATTAATTTAAATAAATTTGAAAACATTTAAAATTAGTTAGATAACAACCAGTTGAATTTGAGCTTGAGTTATTTAGGCTAATTGAGGATTCAAGTTTGAATTTCTTCATATTTAATTTAATAAACTTTCAAGTTTGATCAAACATATATATATATATATATATATAATTACATAAATATTTTACCAAATCGAATTAAATTTAAGTTTTAAAATCTATACATTAAAATTTTATAATGTTATGTTATATAATTAATTGAGTCTAACTTATATAGTTGAGTTCAAATTGAAAATTTATTTAATCAAGTCAAGTTTTGAGTTTCAAAAAAAAAAATTTGATCAATATTGAGTCAGATATTGAGTTCCTAAATTTTTGAGTCGAGTTGAGTTTAACCATATTTCAACTCCACTCCACATAATCATACCTCTACTACTAATTAAGAGTTGAACAAATAAATAAATAAATAATTTTATCTTTTATTTTTATAAAAAAATTAGGTGAAATTTCTAAAAAATTAAATTTTTTAATAATATTATTTAAAAGGGTATCAAAATGTAAAATTTATAGTATACAGAATATTTATGGTGTCACAGAAAAATTACAAGAGTAGTTTTATCACAATTCAAAATCACAAAATTAAAAATTGTACTTTGCCTTATCATTTAATTACATAATATCTTATATTTTGAAACTATTAATTTTTTATTTTTAGTATTAGTTCATTGGTTTAAGTAATAAAAATTTAAACATGATCATGAGAATATATAGTTATATGTTCATCTTGATTAATATTTTCCATATGGCCTTGAATTGGAGAAAATTTAACTAACTTTGAACAGATCTAAAAATTTAACTCGCTTTTTTTTCTTTTTTAAAGGAAAAATTTCATTAATCATAAAAGTTTTACATTAATATAACAACTACAATTAATGATAACTTCATACATAGGTTTCTTATGAGTAATTCAAGTAGCAAAAGGTGTAGACATCAAATATGGATATTAGAATTTGCTCTCCCACACCCCGGTACTCCCCCTTATAATAAAAAATTAAACTACTTTAACAAGCTCAAAAAAACTCTCATACACAGAATTAACATACTACCCATAGTATAATTGAGTTACCTTCGATTAATAAATTAAACAAATTGAAGATGTATAGGCATCTAATATTTATTTTTCCAAGAGTTTTCAAATCCCACAATATTACATACACTATCTATGTTATTTCTAAATGATAATTTTTGATGATGCACAAAAAATTAGTCTCTAATAAGAGCTTGACCCGTGAAAAGTGATTTTGTCTTATTCGCCACATCAGACTAACTTGGATATATTGATGTTTCAACCTTCAAGAATTAAGTCAAAGTTGAACACCATTTAGTGGAAGCTCGTACTCGGCTTCCTCAAATCCTGCCCAACTCTCACTAAGTTCTACCCAGAGTTCCTGAGCTTATTCAGGAAACAAAGGAATCCTACTCAGAGAAATCCTGAACAAGAAGCGTGTAGCATGCCTCTGGTGAACATTAAATGTAGCCGCTATCAATCACTGTAGCTTCTAACAAGTTTTTTCTTCCCGAGAAATTCACTCATTACTCGAACCACTCCACTATTCTTGCTAGGGATGTAATCGTGTCGAGTCGACACTGTCACACCTGCTCCTCTAGCTAAAGAGCCGGGCGCGACATCCTATGCTGAGCTAAACATAATCTTAATAAAATTCAAACTAAAATTTCATCTGTAAATCCATAATATCTTCCATACATAATAAAAATTCTTCTTAACAATCTAAGAATTCTCATAACATGAGTCTATCATTTATATATACAATGAACTCTTAAAAGTTCTACAAAAGATTAGGTATTTGAATAAGTTGGCTCAACCTCTTCTAGACATGGATGGGCACCAAAAAGATTCTAAGAACTACTGTAAAAGCTACTCTGCTAGATATGAAAATATTTAAAAATAAAAGGGTGAATGCAAAAATACTCAGTGAGTGGTATAACTTTAAATACAATAAATTAAAGTGGAAACACTAGCTATCTGCTAAAATAAAGAAAAAGGTATAAATAAAAACTGTTTTGAGAAATGATCATTTAACTGCTGAAATATCATATATATATATATATATATATATATATATATATATATATATATATATATATATATATATAATGTTTTAGCTGAAAGAATATATATATATATAAACTGATTCGTTGCTAGCAGAAATAATATAATGTTTTAGCTAAACAGCTTCCTTACAAGCCAAGTGTTGCTAGCTGAAAGAATATAATGCTTTAGCTAAACTGCTTTAGCTAAACTGCTTTCTTACAAGCCGATTTAAGACTGAAATATTATATTCATAAAAATGCTATCCTATACACTCCTTAATATGTAACCAAAGATTATGCTAATACAATGGGCGGCATTGATGACCTAGCGTCCCATGTGCACATTTACTATAATAATTTTGGTCATACACATGCGCAAAGCTGGCCCCCAAGGCCTAACCACCCGATTTTACGCCCCCAATACTATATGTACAACCAAGCGTTGTTCCCAAGACAGTTACTATATAATATTTCTAAAAATACCAGTCATTATGGTACAATCTAATGGGTATATAATACGAGTGTATAGTTTTATCTATAAAACCAATTCAATCGCATTTAACAAACAACTATTAAAAACATAATTTCTAAATCATAAAACTAACAGTTGTGTAAAGCTGAAACATAATCATTGCATCAATATATTAACTATGTATTTGCTTAGAATTACATTTGTTGTATCAATAATAGTTATATGCTACATGTTCCTAAATTTCTAGTATAAAAGCTAAGAAACTTAAACAATCATACTTTTTAAACTAACATTTAAATAAATTATATTTATAAGGAAACATCAGATTTATAACATAGAAACTTTTTTCCAAACTATAAAATATATTCTTTCATATATATATATATATATATGGTTTCAAAGTAGTTTTATATACATATCCACTCACCTGAGTCTGCTGAACCGAAACCTAGTTGGTTGGCCTTGATCTAGCCTCTACGGCTCCAACTTGATCTGATCCTAATATTCACAAATAAAATCATCAGAATACCATCTTAAATCTTGATTATACTCAACTTAGACTGATCTACGGCTAAAGGACATGTTCTAGGACTTGGAAAATAGTCTGAAATTGCCCCCAAAAAGAGTTTCAGAGCCCAAAAACTTGCAGAGGCGCCACCTCCACACTGAGGCATCACCTCTACGTTCCAGAACACATAAACTTGACTGAAACACCCAAAAATGTCAGAATTTGGTCCAAAACAATTTTAAACACAATCCTAAACATCTCAGGGGTCCATTTTCGATCAATTCATGCATTTATACTCAAAATTCAACAAAAATATCTAAATTTTGGCATAATTCAAGTAATATAAAAATTTAAAAATTAAATATAAAACTTACCCAAAATTCCTTTTGTAAATCTTGAATTTGCTTAATGAACTTGAATTGTTGTTTTGTAACACCCTCACTACCATCAACTCCATTAATACACATAATTAAGGAATTAATGATAATAAAGGTATTGCTTCTATAATCAAAAAGAATCTCTTAACAACAATATCACGAGAAGTAATTACTAAACTTAATTAGGAATAAACCATTTACTCAAAGAACTTATTTTTAAATACTTTAGTACCACTACACCATAAATACAACTCGAGTTCTATATATTATTATATAACAACTCTAATATCATTTTCTAATACTTCTAGAATTTCCATCTTCATTATCGGTGTGGTCCACTGCACCTGTCATTTCTCAACTACTAGCTAAGCAGATACAAACGCCTATGCTGAAAAATTTTAAAACAAAAGAGTATGAGTAATTTTATATGAAAATTACCCACTGAGTAAATAGAAATATTCCTTACATTTCTATAATACAAAAATCTTTTTAATTCACTTTCCAATAGTTTCAGCAATAATAATCAAATGAATTTAAAATACTTTAAGCAGATTCAAATAATCGTATTATTCAAAAATAACCACATTTAGGCACGATCCTGAGTTATCTCTCGAAATTCCTTTTTATTTGCCAT
>CATIWO010256540.1:0-10405 GCA_949673435.1 Macaranga tanarius | reverse complement strand
AGTACAACTTTATAATACATCATAAAAAAAATTTATGATATAAGATTATTATAATAGTACAACTTTATAATATATCATATAATATAAGATGATTATAATAGTACAATTTTATAATACATAAACTTATCAATAATTGATTATCAACCTCATAATTTATAATATATCATAAAAAATTTTAAGCTAATAAATATTTATAAAATTTTTAAAATATACATACTCACACAAACACAAATATATATATATATATATATATATATATATATATATATATATATATATATATATATATATAAATTATCAGTTCTGGTTTCGGTTCTTCGGTTCGGAGCAATTCGGGGATGGTTCGGGTCGGATCTCGGTTCGGAGAACTCATTATCTCCAGACCCGCCCCAATAAAAATTTTTAGGACAGTTCGGTTCGGAGAAAGTCAAATGGTCAACGGATATTTTCGGATCTGAAAATTTTCGGTTTAGTTTTTCGGGACAGTACGGATTCTCTGTGACCCGCGCTCAGCCCTACTAAATAGACTCTTTTTTTTTTTTTTCCTCACCGAATAATTGGACTTTATTTTTGTATTGGGTGAATTACAAAGAAGGGTTTGCAAAATTTGGCCAAAACGGAATAACCAACCGACAATCGGTTGATAATAATCCAAAAATTTCGATAACAGTCAAAATATTAATAATATAAATAAGGAAAAAGATTGGTGTCTCTTAGAGAGACAGATTTCGGTGTCTCTCTAAGAGACATTTTTACTAAAATGTTCCTATATTATTTTAAAAATTACAAAAGAGTAAATAAATAAATTATAATAAATGGGTTTTTAAATCATGACACGACGGGTTCACTTATTTCTATTTTAAATTTTGAATTTTTTCAATTTAATTAATTAATTAATTAAAATAACTATTTTTTAATATTATATAATTTTTTATATTATAGTATTAGTAGGGATAAAATAGTAATTTGGACAAAAAAAATTTATCCTTATCTGCCGCACGACCATTGCTGTAAGAGATAAGTATGGGCTTCTTATAAATAAATTATTGGCGGACATGCTTTAGTAACCAAAGGTTTGGGGATTGAATCCCAGCTTTTGCAATATTTTTTTTATTTTAATTTAAGAACACAAGGATAAAACATTAAAAAAAAAACCAAAAATTTTGGACAAAATATTAAAAAAAAAACAATTTTTTTTTACTCCATTTTAAGAACATAAGGACAAAACGTTAAAAAAAAAAAACACAAAATATGCAACTCTTAAAGGTTCAAACACAAGTCCTCCGGGTTTCTCTAAAAATCTCTGCACTCCCACAACCACTAGACTATCAGTGATACACAATAATTTTCAACTTCTCTCAATAATATCGGTTAACCGAAAATCGACCATGTTTAAACTAAGTCGAATTTCAATTTTGATTTTCAAAAATTTTCGGTTGTTGATCGGTTGATTTTTAACTGATGCTCACCCTTAATTATAAACATCACTTCTAAGTATATTTGTTTTATTGTAGAAAAACCTAAATTTTTTTTTGTTAAGGACTCTACATATATATTGAACAATAAATGATTCTATATTTATTCTTGCATTTTAATTCCTCTAAGGGTTGTTTGGTTCATGTTTCGAAATCGAAATCGGAATCATAATAAATGAAAATCGAAAATGCAATGAAAATTTTAACAAATTGTTTGGTTTACTATGAATTGAAATCAAAATTAATATTGTTAAATATGAAAATATATTCATCATTATTTTTTATATATTAAATTAGCATATGATGATCTATTATTAAAAAAAAATATTTTTAAAAATATTTATTAATATTTCCTAAAATATTATTATAATTTTTAAAAAAATTTAAATAAATAATTTTTATTAAAATATTTTAATAATTATATATACTAATTTATATATTTTATTTTAGTACTTCAAAAATATGTTTTATTTTATAAATTTTAATAATATATGACTGCAAGCATCCAAATTTTGGGGCTAGCTAAAATATATGAAAAGCCCGGTGATAATCACCATTCCAATAATCTCATGGAGATTGTTTTTGTGAAAGGCAATGACAAAAAATTCTTGAAAACTTAAAAGAAATATTTTAAAAATTGTGTTAAAATTAAATAAAAATAAAATTTGGTCTTTTTGTTTGCTTTTTGAGAATTTAATTATAATTTATTCAAAAATAAGGGAGTAAAGGTGTAATTTTATATTGTATCTATTCTCCATACACTTACCAACTACACTTAAGTGAATTTATCTTTGGTTTATTTCATTTATTGACTCTTGCTATAGTAGAAACTAAAAAGGCCCTAGAGGGGATGTGAATAGGGCTAATTAAATTTTTGTGAGATTAAGAGGATTTTTAAAGGATAATAGAAAGAAAAATAAGAATCAAGAAATGAAAGAAAATATGAGAAAGCAAACACAAAGAACATAAGAAATTTAAGGAGTTCGAATTATCAATTAATCCTACATCTCTACCTAACTTATCCCCAAGTTAGGATTTTCAAATCCCACACCAATCTATTAATAAGATTGATTATAAATAAAAAGGTTTTCAAGGCTCAACTTAAACATTTACAATAATAGAGTTTTTCTTGACTAAGCTCAAATCAAAACTAAATTCCAAGTGTTTTAATGGTTAATACTTAAACCGACAATAAAATTAAACATCACTTCCCCTAACTTGATCCAAGAAAAGAGTAGAAGATAGATTCTAATTCCAATCACACACCTAACACTCAAGAACTTAAGTATAATTGAAGAATTTTAAAGAGTTACAAACGAAGTTTTGATAAATACTAAGAATAAATGCTTTACCAAACTTTCTAACTTCATAAATGAAGTTTCAAGCATTGTATTTATAGTTGGAGATAAAAAAAAAAAAAAAAGATGTTAGAAAGCCTTAAGTTTGTCCAAAATCATCTCCTTCTTCATTTAATGTATTTTTAGCTTTTTGTAGAAATTAGTCTGCTCAAAATCGTGAGTGTCACCCTCAGGATAGTGATGTTTAAAAAAATGACTGTTACATTTAAATTTTCCCGTTGGAGACACTCTCAGGATTGTGATCCACCCTTTAAGATCGTGACCAAGCATATCACAATTCTAAGGGTAGGATCGTAAGGGTTACAGATTTTCTTCATCAAGAATCCTTCATTTAGGCTTGGTTCATTGGTTACCCTTAAGATTATAAGGTCACCCTTTAGGATTGTGAGGGTAGCCGGGACTTGAGCAATTTTATGCTTTTTGGCTCCTATTAATCTCTCTTGAGTTATGATCACCTATATTACTTTTAAGAATATTGATAAGGACCTTTAATGGCTTCAATTAAGCTTTAATTCAATCTTTAATACTTGCCTTATCAATGATTTTAATTCTCACCTATAGTCATACTTAAACAAATATATTAATAATTCAAAATTACTTGTTAAAGTCAAAACAAGGGTGGATTAGCAATTAATCATGAAAATATTCAACAATCTTCTTCTTTTTAACTTTAATAAATAATTTTGAATGATAGACAATAAAGCTTTAAGTGCAAGTGTGTGTATTGACTATAAGTTACTCCCCCTCAATTATACATTAAAGGTTTTAATTAATTCCCCCTCAATATATGCTTGAGTATTAGCTAAGAGCTTAACATCATATTGTAATCACATCATCATACTCAAAATTTATTGTCATAGAAGGCATTTGTGCAAATTATAGTATAGCATGTGATAGCATTATATTGAAGCATTCATTTAAAATCCTTATTTAAAACACACATCATAATTCACAAGTTCATTCAATTTCCTAACTCCCCCTTTTGTCAAAGGATACTTAGAAAGAAAAGCATAATTTCAAAGTATTTCATTAATAATAAAGCTACTACAAGTGCATTTCAACACATAAGATGGAAATAAGAATAGAAACATAAACATGATAGACATCAACACATAGAGATGTAGTCCATAAGATCCTAAAATAAGATTGTACGATGAAAAACACGATGAAAAGAAAAAATGAATAAAATGCATGTAAGAACATAATGGATAAATGCCTAAAGAAGCTAAGCTTGATCATCTCCATCATCACTATGGCCTGGATCTTCATTTTCTCCTCCTTCTTGAGGTGGTGGATGATAAAATAGATTATATTGGCATTAATATCCTCACCTTTCATGTAACTAGTGGGCATCACATTGGAGATGGATAATATGAGCATCTACTTGATCAAACCTTGTAATGACCACTTGATAAAATCTTGTATTAAAGTTAGATTCCATCAATGACAGTCAATTAAAGAGGTCACAAATCCATTGAGGCTTAATGTCATATACTTGAGCACCACTAAATGATCCTTCACCTTTAGTTCTCTTTCTTTGAGGCATAGAAGAAACTTGAGTTATATGTGTTTCTTCCCTTTCTTGTTGAGCTTCAAATTAATTAATATCTTTAAAATAATTTTCAAGTTCTTCATCCCTTTCTTAAGTAACTTCTTCATCTTTCCAAAACCACATGTTATTTGCACTTTTAAATTGCTTAGATTTTTTTATGAATTGGAGTCAAGGAGTTTAGAAGGAAGGGACTTTAGGCTAGAAGTATTGATTCTAAAATATTGGGCAAGTTTTATGATAAATCCACCAATGTAAATATTTTTCGAAGTACTATCACTAAGTAGCCAAAGTTTCCATTGAAATTACCTCCCTAACTAAATTTGCACATTATCAACCATGCAATGAAGTAGAAAAAATGTCATCAAAAGAATTGGATGAATGACTGTATCCTCTTACATTGATGGAATATGCAAGAAATTTTTGGATGTACTAAAGGCTTTAGATTAAAGAAATGATGATTTAGTGTTTTCTGCATGAAATGTAATAGAAGGAGGTTTGCAATGGCTGACCTAAAAATTATGAGGAGAACAAAGAGTGTTAATTTAAGAGAGACCCCCTTGCTTGAACCCAAAGATGTTATCAAAATCTTGGACAGTTAAAAATCTATCGCTCTCACGCAACCTAAACCTCATACTACTAAGAGGGTTGTGTTCATCAATGTGAAGGACTCTAAAATATAATAAAAACAGGAATTTAATAATTAGTTAAGGATAGGTAGGTTGGATGT
Source organism: Macaranga tanarius (assembly GCA_949673435.1). Taxonomy (NCBI): domain Eukaryota; kingdom Viridiplantae; phylum Streptophyta; class Magnoliopsida; order Malpighiales; family Euphorbiaceae; genus Macaranga; species Macaranga tanarius. The sequence continues at coordinate 5,293 of CATIWO010256540.1, read as the reverse complement.
CAAAAGTAAGGTTGAAGAGTCCTATTTATCAAATAAAGTCTTGACCTCATCAAAATAACCAAGCTCTTCAAGGGTAACTTTTGACATGTACCTTGAGGGGATGAGAGATCTTTGGGAGAATTCATTAACTCTTGATCTTATTTAAGCTTGAGTGTAAGAAATTAGTGGTCCTTTCTTTGGTTGATCCTTGGTGGCTCTTCTTAGAGTAGAGGAGGAGGAGGCTTCTTGTTTTATACTTCTTTTTAGTGCCATCAGTGGAGATGAGAAGTGGTAGGATGTATATATAGATATGGACATAGGATGAAGATATGGATATAATGTATACAAGAATTGAAAACTAAAATAAGTGACAAAGTATATAGCCCCTGCTCCAGAACTCTTTACTAAATTAAAGGAACAATGTGGGAGATTGCCAAAATTGTAAAAATTCGAGGAGAGCTCGATTTTCCATTCAAGCTCTGATGAAGGTTAAAATGGTGGAGATTGGAGGCGTCGGTAGTCTCTTTTGACTCCTAAAAGGATGGTGAGCAAATGGTGCTAGTTATAGTGGCTGATCAGTGATAGAAGTGGCAATTTGGTGATATGTTATTTTAGTTAAAATTTTTTAGCTTAAACTAACAAAATCCAAGACATTTTTTATGAAATATAAACTATCAACATATTAAGAATGATGAGATAAAGGTGTGGTTAAAATTTAGTGATAAGAACCTGCTAGATGATCTATTATAGTAACTTTTAAACTAATTTATTATGCACATACCAGAAAGTTGGAAAATAAGTTATAAAAGAATAGATTGAAATCCAAAGGAAACTAAGTCCTTAAAATTCCAATCTTAAAGATGCCACTAAATTTAATCACTCTTTTGATAAGTCGAGATAATATATTTAACCAAGAACATAAGAATGTAAAGCAAACCTTGCTAAAAATACTAAATATTATTAATCATGATGAAATTCGTTCTACATATTGATAACCTTTATAGAGGCATGTAAACATTCTAATTTGATAAAAAAATACCTAAATAAGAATAAATCCTTTTAATTAGGTCATACAAATCTACCTTGATATAAAAATCCTTCTAAAAGATTATAACTAATGACAACTAAGTATGTAAAAGTCAAAGAAAATAAAACCTAGCTGATTAAGGTTTATGCTAAACCTAACAAACCAAAATAAGCCAAAATACTTAAACAAAATAAAATGAGCATTTTAATACATCTCAGCATACAAATTGGTCATTTTCTTATTATGTCTAAGCAATTTGTTCTTATATCATGGACTCTAAGCTTTGTTCTATAAATTCTAAGCCTTGGCCATCATCTTACACATAAAAAGATAAGTGATTATCCTTGGTGTAGCTTTGGAAACTTCTAGAGCAGCCTTAAAATCTTCTAGAATAACCTATATGTCATGCATCTTTTTAATTAAGCCTTGTAAAGCCTCTTTATCCTTTTTGTCATTACCCTAGCCTTTGGACCACCGATTCCTTGCAAAGGATCATGGGAATGTTTTATGCTTATTGCACTTGACTAGCACCTTGATGTCCTTAATCTCTGTTATTTGGTAATGACCATGAGTCATTTTGAGTGGTGGTTAAAGGTGAAGAAGGTGGCGGGTTACTATGGAAGTCAGGAGAGAGTTTATAGTCTTTATAATATTCTATGAGTAGTTGTGAATATAGAGAGAGAGAGGCCCATGAAATTTCCCTTTAATCCTTAAACTTCTTAAACTTTTTCATTAACATACTTATTTTAACAAATTTTATAAACTAACAATTAACCACTTTTAATTTAACTTCCTCTGTAATTCCATATGTTAAATAATTAATTATCTAAAATTTATTTTCAAAAATTGGGTTATTATATTCTTCTTTCTTAAGACAATTTGTCCTTAAATTTTAAAATCTCACCTTAATGTTCAAATAAATAGGGGTATCGACTACGTATGTCCATCTCCATCTCTTAGGTGCAATCTTCTATTATGTGATTGCTCTACAACACCTTTACTATAGGAATCTCTTTAGTATGATGCTAGCGAACTTAACAATCCATAATAGCCATTGTATAATCCTCATATGTCAAACATTCACTAAACTCTACTGTTTGAGGTTGAGAATGTAAGAAGGATTAAAGTTGTACTTCCTCAATAAAGAGATATGAAATATCAGATAAATCTGTGATAATTCAGGTGGCAACACTAATCTATAAGCTACCTCACTAAATTTGGAGTAAATCTCGAAGGGTTTGATATACTTTGGTGCTATCTTGCCTTTCTTGCCAAATCTCATTACTCCTTTTAGTGGAAAATTTTTTAAAAATAGTATATCTCCATTAGAAAATGATACATCTTTTCTCTTAAGATTTGCGTAACTCTTTTTTCGATGAAAAATTATCTTCAACCTCTGTTGAATGATAGGAATTTTCTCCGAAGTGACTTGTACTAACTAAGTTCCTGTTATTTACCTCTCACTAACCTCCTAACACAAAGGAGATCAACCTTTCTACTATACAATACTTACAGATCCATTTTAATGCTAGCATAGTAGTTGTTATTATAGGCAAATTGAATCAATGTTAATTATAGGTCCCACTCCCTCTAAAATCCATAACACACATTTGAAGCATACCTTCCAATATTTGAATTGTCCTCTTTGACTGTCCATCCATTTGAGGATAAAAAGTTATGCTAAAATCAAGTCTAGTACCTAATACCTTATGCAGCTCTCACCAAAAAACTGAAGTGAAGGTAGCCTCTATTTGATACTATACTTTAAGGTATACTATGAAGGCAAAAATCTAGTTAATGTATAATTAAACTAACTTGTCTATAGTATACGTCTTCTTTATTAGCAAAAAGTGAGCTGACTTAATTTGTCCACTATCACCCAGATGGAATCGTAACCACTCGACATACGTGGAAATCGAAAGAAAATTCATTGCAATTATATTTTATTTCTATTCTGGAATAAGTAGCTATTGAAGCAACCTTGTGTTAGTGATGTGCCCTAGGCCAATTGTGTTATGGCCATATTGTGACTTTGTCATTTTGTATTCTAATAATAAAGAGGTATTTTTATTATTTTGACTCTCTTAAATTCCATGAATAGTTAATTCTATCTAAGATCATCAAGTGTGTGACTTGATAGTAAAACTCTTAGATGAAAAATCAAATTATATTCTAAATCATCCTTAGTTGGTCATTATTATGAAAAAATAATGAACGAAGACTAGTATGAGGTTAACTGATGATCATGTTTTACTGATCATGTGTATAATGTATTAAGTCAAATCATAGGTACATAGGATGTACTGGATTGACCCGCTATGAAAATACTACATGGATAATTGTCATAAGTTATTTTCATCACAAAGATATTATTTTAGTCCTCTAACATTAGATCATCATAAAGTCCTACATGATGAGTTCTATATTTTGACACATTCTAATGTTGTCTTTAATAAGATGATATAATAAATTATTATTGGATATAGAATGAATCATGTGAGAAATAAAAGTGATCAAGAAAGAATTTGTCCCTCATTGATCATGTAAAAGATATCTACGGGCCCCTTGATAAGTTACACTAAATATAAATGCATGGCCATACTAAAATTAATTGATAAGGGGTTATCATTTTCAGTCTACTTTAGGATTGAAAAATAATGTGAATGAATTATATAAGGATGACATTAAACATGCATTATGTTTAATTGAAGATATTATGTGACAGAAGGACTGTAATATTTATTGTGGAATAGGTTATGTCGGATTACCGACCTTCACATAACTTGGGTAGTCATAATGTCTTACTACAGACTACTTATGACTTGTAGGCTAGAAATAAGATTTCAGGCCCAGTACCAATATTGTGTTAACCTACAGGGTCGCACACTTATAACAGGCCCAAAACGGATATTGGGTATATCTGTTCAATAAGGTAGTTTTCTCTGTTTGCATATATATATATGTGTGTGTGTGTGCATGGTTTATTTATGGTAATAGTTACCATAACTAAATTTAAATTTGAATTGAATCCTTTAAAAAGAAATTGTATATATATATATATATATATATATATATATATATATATATATATATCAAAAAAATAATTTTTGGTATATAAATAAAATCCTTTTATAGGAAAGTAAATATTGATATACCAAAACTGTTTTGGTAAATGAGTGGTTAGTAAAACCTTAAATGATGTATATATATACATCTTTTTCTATAGGGTTTTTATTCTAATATTTATTCAAGTTTTTGTTCTTTTGAGAAAAGAAAAATATAGAGAGAAAATTTGTGAGAAATGTGTTAGCACACCAGCACCAATTTAGGCATCGTATTCATATGGATATAGGTAGAGGACGTGGCTCTAATAGCAATGTCTTAAAATCTGATAGAACATAAAAAGCTCAAGGTAGGGTGTCACCGGAGTGAACTCCCTCTCATCCTTCCGACAGTCTCACCTTGTGAACATTTTGGTAAGATTCTAGAACCAATTTATTAATTTAACCGAATTACATAGATCCTATAAGGGTTTTGAATGATTTAAATTTTTTATTTCTGTTGTCTGTTTATAACCCAAAACCCTACACCTTGATCATCTCTAATGCTCAAGCTTAACCTATTTACATATTAGACACTTTAACATAAATTTTGCAATGTCTCTTTTCATTCTGGTCTATCAGTAAGTACTTTTCAAATCATGGTACATCTTGATAGAACTTGGTATTAGTGATGTGCCCTAGGCCAATTGTATTATGTCCATATTATGACTTTGGCAATTTTACATTATAATAAAGAGGTATTTTATCATATTGATTTTATTAAATTCCATGAATAATTAATTCTGTCTAAGATCATCAAGTGTGTGACTTGATAGTAAAACTCTTAGATGAAAATCAGTTATCTTCTAAATCATCCATAGTCAGTTATTATTATGGAAAAATATTGAACGAAGACTAGTACAAAGTTGACAGATGATCATGTTTTACTGATCATGTATAAGGTATGCAAAGTCAAGTCATAGGTACGTAGGACTACATCGATAATTGTCATAAGTTATTCTCATCACAATGATGTTATTGTAGTCCTCTAACATTGTTAGTATAGAAGTGCCCTAGGGCCATATTGTATGTAAACATTATAAATTAATCCCTTTGGCAATAAAATATTCTTTTAGATAAAATGTTTATTTATTTGAATATTTACCTTTAGTATTATGTTAAATGAGTTTATTATCAAGAGTTGATAATATGAGTGACAAACTCATTTAGTACATATACTATAAAT
>CATIWO010256488.1:0-11379 GCA_949673435.1 Macaranga tanarius | reverse complement strand
TTATTTTTATTTTTAATTTATTAATTAAAGTGGTTGAATTTAATTTTTTTATTCATGATTTTAGTCATTCTAAATTTTTATTCACTAAAAAATTATTTTATTTTAATTATAATTTTTAATTCTGATAATTTTCTAAAAAATTGTTAGAATAAAAAAGAAAATAAAGTTTAATATAAAAGGTGGACATTTAAGTCAATTTATTGCTTAAAATAGGACACATAGTCATTTTAATATGTAAAACCTCATAGAGACACCATTTTAGAAATTTTTAACATGTTCAGATATCTAATTGTAAAAAAAATTTGTTCAAATACTAAAATAGCAAAAGTATTTATCCCTAAAAAATATAATATATATCTTCTATTGGTAAAGGTAATGCCAAGAGCAAAGAAACAAGGAATGGACCGTGAAAACCAAAGACGAGTGCATATTATTATTATATTTTATTTCTCCATTATCCATGATTAAGCAACCTGGTCTTATGATTTTAACAATGCATAAATTCAAGTACAAACCTTCCATCCATATATTTCAGGCTAAATCATAAAAACACAAACTCCATCCATCTGCTGTAACCAATTCTTGTGTAGTCTTAAAAAATGGTGGACATCCAAGATTACGCCATTCTCTTTTTTGTTTGGTTAGTATCAACCCTCTTGATTCGAGCCATTTTACTAAAAACACGTGCAAAAGCTCAACTCCCACCTAGTCCTATATCACTTCCCATCATAGGACACCTTCATCTTCTCCGACCGATCCCTCACCAGGCACTTCACAAGTTATCACAGCGATTCGGACCCTTGTTTCATCTGTCCTTCGGTTCTGTTCCTTGTGTTGTTGTCTCTTCTCCAGAAATGGCAAAGGAGTTTTTGAAAGCCCATGAAATGTTCTTCTGCAATCGCCCATCAACTGTCGCAGTTCGCTGCTTGACTTATGGTGCATCTGACTTCAGCTTTGCTCCTTATGGGCCTTACTGGAAGTTCATGAAGCAAATATGCATGACACAGCTTCTTGGTAGTCGAACACTTGACAGGTTTCTTGATGTCAGGCATCAAGAAATCGAAACTTTCTTGAAATTAATGCTGAAGAAGAGTTACGAAGGCGAAGAGGTTAATCTTGGTGAAGAGTTAATGAACCTTTCAAACAATATAATTTCACTAATGACAATGAGTAAGAGGTGCTCCACGACTGATGATGAGGCTGGAGATGTGACGAAACTAATTGAAGAAGTTGGCGTGCTTACTGGGAAGTTCAACTTCCAAGATTATATTTGGTTTTGCAAGAATATAGATATTCAAGGATTTGGTAGGAGACTTAAGAAAGTGCAAGTGAGATTGGATGCAATGATGGAAAGCATCTTGAAAGAGCATGAAGAGGCAAGGATGATGAAGAACGGCGAATTGGATGATAATGATTCTAAGAAGGATCTTGTTAGTATATTGATTGATGTCATGCAAGATGAGAGCTCGGAGATGAGACTATCCAGAGAAAGTGTTAAAGCTTTTATCCTGGTATGACAGTTTAACCTACCAACTTCTTGTTGTGATTCTTTAAAAAGTAAATATGTTGGTCCTTAACGTTTCTTGTTCATATTCTTGTTAATCATTTCCAGTATATGATTTATTATTCAGTGAAAAGAAAACTTGTTTAAAGATTATTTCTAGCATCTTAGTTCAAAACTTTTACAATAATAATGAGTTTCGAATGTTGGCTTGGTTTCTCATAAATCTGAAAAGAAACAGAATTTTATTTATTTTAAGAGATGGATGTGTTAAGATTAAAATTATTTTTTGTTCAACTTAGAAACCATGGCGAAATTATTGGTCTGAGGGGTTGTAAATTTAATCGTGACAAAAGTTTATTAATTGCTACACTAATCAAATTCTGGACCGATCTTCAAAATATTGCACATATTAAATGATTACAAATAACTTAGGGATGTCCACCCAATAATAAGTACTTTTGAACCGTAGTTACCCTGAATCCCAATAATATTTTGTTCACTTCTGTAGGCCTTCAGGTCAAAATATAGTCTAAACTTCGACGTATAGTTATTGTTTTTGTTTCGGACTCCTTCAAACAATTTACTAGCTAATACTAATGAATACATGATAACTGAAAAAGAAAGTATTGAAAACTATATTATGGAAAGAGAAATGCTTGTTTTTGCCTGGTGTGTATATAAGCTTGCTGTAATATAACATATGCACTCCCTGGACTCCTGATAAATTTACCAGTGCAGTTGCGTAACAAATTCAGAAATTTTCCACAGGAAATGTTTACAACTGGCACAGGCACATCTTCAGGAGTAATACAATGGGCAATGGCAGAGCTAATAAATCGTCCAAACATATTCAAAAAGGCAAGAGAAGAGATTGACTTTGCTGTGGGCAAAAATAGGCTAATTAGAGAACTGGATATTCAAAATCTACCTTATCTCCAAGCAATTGTTAAGGAGACATTGAGACTACACCCATCAGGCCCATTATTCACAAGAGAATCAACCCAAGATTGCAATATCGGAGGCTATCAAATTCCTGCTAAAACAAGACTCCTCGTCAATGTATGGGCAATTGGAAGAGATCCCAATTACTGGGAAAATCCAATGGAGTTTAAGCCAGAAAGATTCATGGATGAAGAGGGTAATGCCATGAGCAATCCATTAATAGATGTTAGAGGCCAACATTACCACTTTTTGCCATTTGGGACAGGAAGAAGAAGCTGCCCTGGAACTTCTTTGGCATTACAAGTTATTCAAAGTACACTAGGTAGTATGGTACAGTGCTTCGACTGGAAGGTTAGCAATGGAGATAATAATAATAGGGTTGATATGAATGAGGCTGCTGGGATCTCTCTCTTGATGGCAAAGCCTTTAATGTGTGTGCCTGTAGCACGTTTACAGTATGAGAATGCCATTTGTTGAAGTTCATTGAGTTGTAATGTTATGCATTGTTTTGTGTGCCTGCCCAAGTATTTGACTAGTTGGTGTCCACCTAATGTGAGGCATGTAAATCTTGTGTTTATTATGTTAATTATAAAATAAAGATAACTGATTTTATTTTTGTTGTACCAAAAAAAAATAATAAATAAAGATAACTGATTTGGAGCAAAGTATAAGATAATGGAAGAGAACAACAACCGCTCTCGATCGGAGGAGAAGAATGATTTGCTTGGAAGGAGCAACGATGACGTAGTGGAAGTCTGTCAAAGAATAAACATTAACGGTTGTTGATTCGCGCACGAATGTCAATCGAAAATTTTCTATAATCTGTAATTCTCAAATTCAGGGAATAGACAACAAAATTTACAGAATTTTGGGATAAACAAAAATTCAATTAATCAACAAAAACTAACTTCGAAAATAACATCAAAATCCTCAAATAGAAAACCCTAAACCAAATCCTAATAGAAAAAGGAAATTACGAAAAAGTCTAAAAAAACACTAAAATACGTTTTTCGAGGCCTAAACGATGGAATTTAGCCGAAAAGCATGGGACGTCAAAAGCAAAGCTTGTGGGTTTCAATCCTTGGCCCGTTTCCAATGAAATTGGGCTTTGAAAACATCAAAATCCGAAACTCCAAAGTTGCCTGTATTTACGAAAATGCCATTATCAAAATTTTTCAAATTTCTCCATAAAGGCACAAGCAACTTCATCTGCATCATTCTCCCCAGACTGGACAGAATTCGCCCTCAAATTTTCATCATCAGAAGAATCACCTGCATAAAGAATTAAATGCTTGACATTGAAAACATCCGCAGTGCGAATATGACTAGGCAATTTCAAACGGTAGATATTTGGATTAATCTTCTCAATGATCTCCACTGGTCCAATCTTCTTGGCAGACAATTTGTTATAATCACCTGCATAAAATTTGTCCTTAGTAAGAACAGCCTAAACATAATTGCCCACATCGAACTCAACATGCCTCATTTTCTTGTCAGCAGCTTACTTATACTTGCCCATAGCCTTAAGAAAATTGTCATGGACAGCCTGATGAACCTCCAACAAGCCCTACACGAAACTCTCAACCTTCCCATTAATTCTGATCTTAGCCGGCAAAGGTAGCAAATCAAGTGGTCCTCTTGGCACAACAGAATACACCACAGCAAAATGACTAAATCCAGTACTCCTATTAACAGCATGATTATGAGCAAATTCTGCCTGACACAACTTCTGATCCCAACCTTTCACATGCTCACCAACCAAACAACGCAACAGATTGCCCAAAAAATGATTTACCACATCAGTTTGCCCATCTGTCTGTGGATGATAGGCACTACTGAAAGTCAACTGGGTACTCATCATTTTCCACAAACTCCTTCAAAAATGGCTAAGAAACCTAGTATCTCTATCAGACATAATAGACATAGGCAACCCATGCAACTTATAAATTTCCCGAAAGAACAATTGAGCAACATGAACTGCATCTGTTATTTTCTTACATGGAATAAAATGCACCATTTTAGAAAACCGATCAACTACAACAAAGATAGAATCATTACCTCATTGTGTGTGTGGTAATCCTAGCACAAAATCCATGCTAACATCCACCTAAGGCTGTTTAGGAATGGGTAATGGCATGTACAATCCCCTTGGATACTTGACATACCCGACACCTTTGCACTAATCTCTCCACCTCTTTACGAATGGTAGGCCAAAAATAAGCAGCCTGAACCAATTGTAAAGTCCTATAACGCCATACATGTCCCTCACCATGCAGTTCTTTAATTATCTTCAAACGCAGGCTGCAATCTGGAACACATAGCTGATTCCCCTTAAACAGAAATTCATCATGCAACACGAAATCTATTTTTTCTCCCATTCAAACCCTTGCTAAAATATTAGAAAAATATGGATTTGTCTCAAATAATTCAGCAAAGGACTCAAAACCAGGTACCTCTATGGACATCTGTGTCAATAAACTCTTGCGCCTGCTCAATGCATCAGCCACTCTGTTTGTAACACCAGCCTTATATTTCACTACAAAATTAAACCACTGCAAATAAGCTATCCAACTCGTATGCCTAGCAGAAACCTTATCATGCCTGTGTAAATGCTTCAACGCCTCATGATCTGTGTACAAAATAAATTCCTTCTAAAACAGATAGTGACGCCAATGCTTAATAGCATGCACTACAGCATAAAACTCAACATCATATGTGCTATAATGCAACCTGGCACCCGGTAATTTCTCGTTAAAAAATGCCACTGGTTTGCTGTTTTGACTTAAAATTGCCCCAATCCCCACCTTCGAAGCATCTGAATGTAACTTAAAAGGTTGATGAAAATCTGGCAACACTAAAATTAGTGCTATTATAAGGCATGTTTTAATTAATTCAAACACCTTTGTAGCCTCATCTGTCCACTCAAACTTACCCTCTTTTCTCATACAATCAGTAATAGGCGCCATTATGCTACTGAAATACGGAATAAAATGTCTATAAAATGAAGTCAGCCCATGGAAACTCCTAACTTCAGTAAGGGTATTAGGTCGTGGCCAATTTTTCACTACCGCCACCTTGGACTCATCCACCTGCATCCCTTTACCCGAAACCACATAACAAAGGAATAACACCATAGGAGTTAAAAACACACACTTCTTAACTGCAGCATAGAACCTCTCCCTACATAACATATCAACAACCTCCCGCAACTGACTCAAATGCTCGTCTGGGTTAGCACTGTACACCAAAATATCATTAAAATATACGATAACGCACTTACCAATAAAAGGCCGTAAAACCTGATTCATGATACGCATAAAAGTGCTAGGCGCGTTTGACAACCCAAATGGCATAACCAGCCATTCATACAAGCCTTCCCTTGTCTTAAAAGCTATTTTCCACTCATCTTTAGTTCTAATCCGAATTTGATGATAACCACTCTTCAAATCCAGTTTAGTAAAAATTGTAGCCCCACTAAGCTGATCAAGTAAGTCATCCAATCTAGGAATAGGAAAATAATACCTGACAGTTATTTTATTAATGGCCCGACTGTCTATGCACATCCGCCAAGAACCATCCTTCTTTGGCGTCAAAAGGGCTGGTACAACGCAAGGACTTAGACTCTCCCGAATAAACCCTTTCGCCAATAGCTCCTCCACTTGCTTCCTTAATTCTTCATGCTCACTAGGACTCATCCTATAGTGAGGTCGATTTGGCAAGGCTGCACCAGGTTCAAGGTCAATCTGATGCTGAATATCACGTATTGGAGGTAACTCGTCTGGCAATTCTACTAGAAATAAATCATCAAACTCCTCCAGAAGTGGTAACGCTGCCTCAGGTATAGTCTTCTCTGTATCTACCATCTTCCCGAGTAGGACATATACAATTTCAGCCTCATGACCCCCTCAAATTGCGCCAGGGTCAATAAATTTACACAACCCTTATTTTCTTCTCTGGACTGCTTGGACTGTCCACTCTCCTTGTTGGGTACCAACACAATTTTAACATCCCCAAATATGAAACTGTAAGTGTTAGTCTTCCTATTATGAGTCACCTCTCTATCAAACTGCCAAGGTCACCCCAACAGCAAATGGCAGGCATCCATGGTCACAACATCACACCAAACCTTATCCCTATATTTTGCTCCAATTGAGAATAAAACTAGAGCACGTTTGGATACTGTCACCTCGCCCCCTTATTTCAACCATGCCAACTTATAAGGCTTGGGATATTTTTCAGTCATAATCCCCAATTTCTGAACTGCCTCCCCTGAAATTAAATTTTCACAACTACCAGCATCAATTACAAACCTACATACCTTGCCCTTAATGGTACAGGTTGACTGGAAAATATTACTTCGCAGCCAATCATCATCAACAGCCCTCAGTGTGAGGCAGGATCTTCTGACCACCAAGGCAGTCCCTACATCACCTGTCACAAGCTCCTCATCAACTGCCTCTGTATTAAAAACTGGATCACCATCCACCAAGACATCCTCACCCTCATCGCATTCATCCATCTCAGCAAACATCACCTTTTTTCCAGCCCGTTTGCATTCTGCCTGTCTGTGATCGATCTCACCACACGCAAAATACCTAATGTCACTATTTGGACCAGCTTTTTTTACACTATTCATAGCTGATCCTGCCCTGTTTGTAGTCCTTACAGTACTACCCCCCGCGTTACTGCCACCACTACTAGTGTTTCCATAGGTAGGCTGTATATAACCACTAGGACACCTCTTTTCTAGCTGCAAAGCCCGCTAGTGGGCTACGGAAATAGAAAATGGATCAAACATATTGACTGTCTCCTTAATCTGTTCCTTTAAGCCCTCAATGTACTGAGCTACCAATTGCTCTTCTGTCTCATACACCTCATTCCGAGTAATTAATTGGTAAAACTCAGTTGTATACTCGTCAACATAATGAGTTTCTTGCCTCAAATTCTATAATTTATGGTACAGCAAACGCTGATAATTATAAAGCAGAAAAGCTGCCCGCATCTGTTTCTTCATCTTCTCCCATGTTGTAATTCTAGACTTGCCCAAACGGACTTTGGTCTGTTTCACCTGCTGCCACCATGCCATAGCCCGATCTCAGAATCTAGTTACAACCAAGGGTATTCATTTATTTTTTGGCACACCCTTAAAGTCTAGAACCTCTTCTACCGTAGACAACCAATCAAGAAATTCTTCTAGTTGTAAGCCATCATGAAATTCAGGTATTTTAGTCCGCATACCTGTTTCCCAATGCCTCATGTCATCCTCTTCTACATGTTGTCGACGACGTCTGTGAGGCACATCATCATAATCATCGATGTACTCATCATCATCATCATCGTGTCCTCCCGCAAAAGGATTTCTACGTTCATCAAAATTAGGAATCCTCCCATGATTCAGATTCTCCCTATTTTAATTGACTAACAATTCGCCCAGCCTCTCTATTAGGCGATCCATCAAGGTATCCATTCGCTGATCTATCATTTGTTCGATCCGTTGCTCGAATCGCTGCTCAATGCGACGTAGATCATCATGTTCGTAAACCTCCTCTACATGCTGTTGTGGTTGTTGCTGCGCTGGCTGCCTTCTGGGCGGTATAGCTCTGATACCAAACTGACGTAGCGGAAGTCTATCAAAGGATAAATATTAACGATTATTGATTCACGCACGAATGTCAATCAAAAATCTTCTATAACCTACAATTCTCAAATTCAGTGAATAGGCAACAAAATTCACAAAATTTTAGGATAAACAAAAATTCAATTAATCAACAAAAACTAACTTCGAAAATAACATCAAAATCCTTAAATAGAAAATCCTAAACCAAATCCTAATAGAAAAAGGAAATTACGAAAAAGTCCAAAAAAAATACTAAAACACATTTTTCGAGGCCTAAACGATGGAATTTGGCCGAAAAGCATGGGACATCACGAGCATAGCTCATGTGTTTCGATCCTTGGCCCGTTTCCAATGAAATTGGGCTTTGAAATCGTCAAAATCCGAAACTCTAAAGTTGTCCGTATTTACGAAAATGCCATTATCGAAATTTTTCGAATTTCTCCATAAAGGCACAAGCAACCTCATCTGCATCAAATTGTCTTCTTCTTCAATCCACCACGTCAGATTCCTGCGTTAGTCCTATTCTCATTTTCTTCATCGTTATCAATATCCACCACCTTTCTTTGCCCTTTTATCCACCGCTGTCCCTTGTGTTTTACAATCACTCACCATTGAAAATTATAATATGACATAGTTATAATGCTCCCCCAGCTTAAATACATGTTTATGATACGACAACAGTATAGTTCTACCATCAGATTTGTACTCCTTCCCTATCTCAACATCAGGAAAGGACCCTGAAAATAACTTGATAAGTTTTGCATGACAGTGAGTAAGAGCTCCAAGAAATAAACTAATCATAGCAGTAAAAAAAAAAAAAACTCATCTCTACTTTGCTTCAGCTCTATATGAAAGCTTGGTTTTTTTTTTCTTGTTTCTATGTTTGCTTTAGCTCTATAAGAAGAAGATAATCCTAAATTGATTTCTACAACACCTTGCTTTCTGCGGTGGATTAAAGAAAAAGATAATCAAATTTTCTTATTTTTTAACGAAAATGGTGGATTGAAGAAAAAGACAATCAGTGGAATCTGACGTGGCAGGAAAAGGCATCACAAAACGACGTCGTTTGAAGCATGTAAATAATTTTCCGCTCACCTTAACAGATTAGGAATAACGCTGATATCTTTAAAAAGTTATAGGACTCAATTGTTAAAGAATTAGTTTATAAGACTAAATTGTAAGAATCACTAAACTTTTAGGACTGCTGGTGTAATTATCCCTTATTTTTTTTTCACGTTTAATATATGTGTATTTAAAAAATATGGTATTTTTTATTTTTACATTCTTTTCTTTTTCTTTTTCTTTTCTTTTATATTCTTCTTCTTCTTCTCATCTACTTTTCTTCTTCTCCTCACAAACCCAACACTAACTATTATAAGATTTGCAAAATTAACCTCTATAATAATAGATTGATCTGTTCAAAAAGAAATCTTTCCTTATATTTGTTGAAATAGAGTAAACTTATAAATTTTTCAATTCAATTTTTATTTCAGATCTTATAAACCATCACTTCTTCAATGTTTTTTTTTTTGTCTATTGGAAATCCACCATCTCACAAATTATCAAAAATTATAACGGATATGTGTTAAAATTCATTCTTTTTTATTTTAGATAATTGGGTTCTCTTATTCTTCTTTTTCTTCTTCTTTATTTTTTGTTGATTGTTGTTTTTATTTTTATTAGTTTAATTTGGAAAAAACTAAAGGGTTAGTTTGAGGTTGTCTGTCGTTTACTGAAGGTTGTTTTCAGGGTATTTTGAAGTTGTTTTGTGGTTGTTGAATGGTTGTTTTGAGGTTATGTGAGGTTGTTTTGATTTTTTTTTCTTATTTTTTAGTTATTAAATATTTTTTTAAGGTTTTGAGGCTATTTTATGGTTGTGGAAGGGTTGTTTTGATATTATTTATTTTATACTTTGTAAAATAAAGCTATTCGAATTGGTCATTCTCAGGTTATTTTTTAGATATTTTTTGGTTACTTTATGGTTGTTGAATGATTGTTTTGAAATTGTGTGATGTTGTTTATTATTTTTTAGTTGCTGAAGGTTGTTTTGAGGTTATTTGTGCGTATTTTTTCCTTATTTCGAGTTATTTTTTATGATTCTATTTTTAATTATTTTATTTCTTTAAATATTATAAAATTTTTAGTAAATGAGTAAGTTAAAATTTTTAAAAGTAAAATATATGATTTTTTTAATAAATAAATTCAATAAAACCTAAAATGTGGTGGCTCTGTTTTATACTTTGTAAAATAGAGGCAAACATAGCTATTTGAATGGGTTGTTCTTGAGTTGTTTTCTGATATGTTTTGGTTATTTTCTGGTATTTTTTGGTTGTTTTGAATTATTTTTTTGTGACTCTATTTTTCATTATTTTATTTCTTTAAATATTACAAATTTTGAGTAGATGAGTGAATTAAAATTTTTAAAAATGAAATATATGTATTAGAGATTATTTTGTATTTGGTTTCTTCAAATATATAATCTCTATATTAGAGATTATGTATTATTAAGATTTTACTAGTAGTGGTGTGGATAAGATAGATAACTGATAGTTGTTTTATATTTAGATTCTTAATTTGATATTTGTATTTCCTTCTTTTTTTTTTTTTTACCCTTATATTTGAAGAAAATCACTGTATTTTTTAATTTTTTTTACAAAAAGTTTAGTTTTGAAAAAAAAAAAGTTAACCATATTTTTAATTTTTTTTTTCTATTTTTAGTTTATTTTTATAGAAATTTGCAAATAATACTTTTAATAAATGTGGATATGAACATGGAATTTAAGGTCTTTTATCTTTAAGACCTCAGCCTGAATTTTATTTGACAGTACAATGGTATGGTCTGATTTTGCAGCACGACCCTACCTCAATGTAAAATTGTGACCTGAAAATCTTAATGAAGTCAATTAATTGGGCGCTAAAGGCTTAATATTTCAACACTTAGGACAAGATTGTACCGGCCTATCTTATATCATTTATATGGAAAAAGATTGGTGTCTCTTAGAGAGACATGAATAGTATTGTCTCTTTAAGAGTGAAATTCTCAAATTAACCTTCACTCATTTCAAATGTCTCTCTGCTAATGGACAAACAAGTAATTTTGTCTCACCAAATTTTATCTTTATTTGGTGAGAGACAATACTATTCATGTCTCTCTAAGAGATATATATCATTACCCTATTTATATTTGCTTTGAATGGACATGTACTAAGAAATTATTTCAGAGATGTTGGACCCAAATTCGTAAATTTAATTAGAGCTTCAACAACATAATTTCAGCAAATTCAGCACAGATCGATGATAGATACTAAGCTGAATA
>CATIWO010256470.1:0-16713 GCA_949673435.1 Macaranga tanarius | reverse complement strand
TCCAGTGAGAATCTTTATTTATTCTTAGCTTTCACTTTTCTATGAGTTGATAAAGATGTGATGGGGAGTCAACTTGACATAACAATACACAAAATTAAATTATGGAACTATTATAACTAATTAAGGAGTTTATTTCACATTTCAATTTTTACTGTCAATATTAGGAAACAACTTTTTTTTTTAAATGAATTAGTTTAATGTGTCAGAGATATATTTATAAAATAGTTTATTGGCATAAAAGAATTTAAATATTTGCGACTATGTGTAATATTATTTTTACTTTTTATTTTGATAAAAATATCACAATTTAACAAATTTTTAAATAATTTTAACATAAAAAATTATTTAATTAAAATCACACAAAATAAGTTGATTTGACATATATAAAATATCAAATTTATCTTTTTCAAAAATTGTAAATTTATAAAGGTCAATTGAAATAAAAAAATGTAAATATTTTCAACATTTATTAATTTATCCAAATTTTTTAATTTTGATAAAAATATATTGAATTTAGCAAATATTTTAGCATTTTTAATACAAAATAAATTATTTAGTTAATATTAAATAAAAAACTTAATGTCAAAATTAAAAATAAATAAAAATTGTTATTTCTTAGTTATTATCATTTTAATAAATTTATATATAATAGATATTTTTAATACAAAAATATGAAAAAAATTGTCGTATCTTACTAAATATTTTTATAATATAATTATTTTACAATTTAAGATACAAGTTAATAGCCACGTATATATTATTATTATCATGTTGAATATTTTATTTCAAATAAAGTGTGTATATATTTACTTTTTTAACTAATACAATGATTGTAAGCGAGAATTTTCTTTGTCAAAATAATGATCCAAAAAAAAGAGACTTTTTAATTTAACATTCAAAATAATTTTATAATTTGAATTTTTTTAATAAATATCTATGGCAACCATTTATGAATTTAAAAAATTATTAAAGACAAATATAAAATTTTAAATTATCATATCAATAATTTTTTCATTTAATTTTAAATCAAATAACTATAAATTAAAGATATTTTTAGTAAAATTAAAAAGTAGGATAAAGTTATAAAAATGTTAATCATTTTACTTTTTAATAGTATATTTCTGTTTTTGATCCACAAGTGTATTTTATATATTTCAAGAAAATTAACAATTTAAAAGTAATTATCGATATTTTATAGATATCATAGTAATATTTTTATTTTTAATATAACATCTAAATTTTTTATACCAATAAAATTAATAAAATTATTTTTTTTAAAATTCAAAGAAAAATAATAAAATGTTAAAATGGAGTATTCTTGCTTTAGTATTGTAATCGAAAAACGAAAACAAAGAAGAAATTAAGCGAGTAATTGCCGAGGAAATGGAACTCCTTTTTTTTTTTTTTTCCTGATCGTACAAAAAAAATATAACTACGTGAAGGCACAAAACTCCTATTTGTACACGTGTCAATCTACTAAGTTAGGCAGCCAGCTGGACGTTTTATGGACACTTCAACAAGAAAAGAAAAGCCTCCTCCAATTATTTACCGTACACAAACACACATACTATCATCTCTCTATCCTTATTTTGACTTTAAGATATCGCGATAAATTGGGAATTGAAACGCCGTTTTCTGTTACCGGGAAATGCAAGTAATCTATAGAGAAAGCCTGCCGGTATTTTGTGGGACACCCGCAGTACAAGCACGCATGCAACTGGGAACTGGCGAGAGATTACCGCGGTTTTACCGGACACTGCCGGTGAAATTTGCGATGTAAAACCGGATTATGCCAGCTAATTATATGCGTTTTATGTTATTATAAGCTCTCTGTTACCGTTTTCTTAGACGGTTTCCGGTTTTTCTTGTACGGTAAGCAGACCCTACTCACTCTAGCATCACCTTCCAACATATTATGCAACTTTTTAAACTATTAAGATGAATTTTGAACTGGGTTATTAGTAACTTAAACATGGAAAAGTCAAGATTAATTAACACTCAATTGACATTTAATTAAAAAAAGAATTTGTGATAATGCTACATCCCAAAGTAAAGACTACATATATTATAATCAATAATTGTTACATGAGCTTCATATTGTGATAATAAAAAATAATTGGTGATTTAAGGTTGAGTAATTAAATTATAAATTCTTTTGACATTAAAAAATTATAAGTTTATCAATAAGAAAATAATTTGGTGGTCATTTCACTTTAAGAGTATTATAAGATATAAAATTTAAATTTTATTATTATTGATTTGTAAAATTAATTTTTATTTAATTTAATAAAAAAATTTATAAGTGTATTTTCTAATTGCCGAAGAGTGATGAACCTACTTTCCATAAGTTATTATCTAGTTACCATAAAGTACTGAGACTACTCTCTATAAATTTAAAAATTACCTAATGTAATACATTTAATTGAGTTACACTTATGCATATGTATATAAATGAAAAATAAAAAACGTTAAATTAATAATTTTTTTATCTTGACCACTAGTATTTAGAGTCTATTAGACTTTTACTAATTCAGTTTGATCCGGATAAAATCATTGATATACATGTACGATAGTAAGACCAACTTAATTATAAAATTGTTAAATAATCTTATTTAATTGTGTCCAAATAAAAACTTGAAAATGTTGAAGTCTTCTAAATCTATAAAAATTGGTATCTTCCTTCCAATGGGATTTGAAATTCATACCAACTAAAATATAAAAACATGAAAATATCATTGAGAAGAAAAGAGTAGAAAAAAAGATTTTTCAAAGGGGCGGTTACCACTATTATGTTGATAGTGTAAGCCAGCCTACTTTCTCAAACATGTAGTTTGGTTTTATTATATATATGATATGAAAACTAAAATTAAAGAGAGTCCAAAGAAAATCACAAAAATGGAAACACAAAATAATAGAAGAATTAAAAAAAATGAAAAAATATATAATTACACATGTACCCTCTCTACCATTAATTTTTTTAAAAGAAAAAACTTTTCAAACCCAAGAAAATAATAATAATACTAATAAATAAAACCACAGCCAACCTCTATATATACCCACTTCTATCCTTTTTTCTCAACACAATTACACAACCAAAGCCTTCAGTCTCTTCATAGCACATCTCTTTTCTTGCTCTTTATATCTTTTTTATTCAGAAGCCATGCCTGAGGCACCAAAAAATAGCTGTTACAATAATCTTGCAGAGAAGAACAAGGAAACCCTTCAGTTTATTGAACATGTAACTTCAAAAGCTGATGAGGTTCAAAAGACAGTTCTTGAAGAAATCTTGACTCGCAATGCTCATGTTGAGTACTTGCAGAATCATGGCCTTAATGGCTGTACTGACCGTGAATCTTTCAAGAAAATCATGCCTGTTATTACTTATGAGGATATTCAGCCTCATATTAATCGTATTGCCAATGGTGATACCTCTCCAATCCTTTGCTCTGAGCCCATTTCTGAGTTCTTGACAAGGTTTGTGATCAGTTTCTTGGGTGTCTTATAGCTACTTGTTCATAGTTTCTACTTGGTTTGGTCTATATGGGTTCTTTCTTTTTTTCTGTTTCTTTAAATTTTTAATTGTGTTATCTTTTTTTTTTAAAAAAAAAAAACAACCACAACAACAATGAGTGGGTGTGTTCTGTTCATGTATCTTTTTTGGTAGTTTGGCTTAATGGGTTGTCTTAATTTGTAGCTTTTTTGTATGTTGTTTATTGTTTGCTTTAATTGGTTTTTTGAATGTATTGGCTAAATGTTTTTTTTTTTTATTATTTTTTTCAGCTCTGGTACTTCAGGAGGTGAAAGAAAGTTGATGCCAACAATTGAAGAGGAGCTTGGAAGAAGGTCACAGCTTTATAGCCTATTGATGCCTGTTATGAACCAGTTTGTTCCTGGCCTTGAAAAGGGCAAAGGAATGTACTTTTTGTTCATAAAATCTGAGGCTAGAACACCAGGTGGGCTTGTGGCTCGACCAGTTCTTACTAGTTACTACAAAAGTTCCCACTTCAAAAATAGGCCTTTTGACCCTTACACTAACTACACTAGCCCAAATGAAACCATTCTCTGCCCTGATTCTTACCAATCTATGTACTCCCAAATGCTCTGTGGTCTTTGCCAACGCAATGATGTCCTTAGAGTTGGTGCTGTTTTCGCCTCCGGCTTCATTCGAGCCATCCGGTTCTTGGAAAAGCACTGGCAACTTCTTTGTAATGACATTAGAACTGGAATAATTAACCCACAAATTACTGATCCTTCAGTAAGAGAAGCAGTGATGAAAATCCTTAAACCAGATCCAAAACTTGCTGATTTCATCCAATCTGAGTGTAGTCAAGCTTCTTGGCAAGGGATCATAACAAGGCTTTGGCCTAATACTAAGTATGTGGATGTTATTGTGACTGGGACCATGTCACAATATATTCCAACTCTTGATTACTATAGTAATCGCTTGCCCTTAGTTTGCACTATGTATGCCTCTTCTGAGTGCTATTTTGGTGTCAATCTTAACCCTCTTTGTGAACCAAGTGAAGTGTCTTATACCCTTATTCCTACAATGGCCTATTTTGAGTTCTTGCCTGTCCATAAAAACAATGGTCCCATGCCTAAGTTACTTAATGAAAAAGAGCAGCAAGAATTGGTTGATCTTGTTGAGGTCAAGCTTGGTCAAGAATATGAGCTTGTTGTCACTACTTATGCTGGTAATGACTTGTTTCTTTTAGCTTAAAGGTTCACTTTTTTTTTTTTTTACTACTTTTTAATGTTGTATAGTGAAATGACACTTTTGATTAATGAATTTGGCTCTTTTTATTTATTTATTTTTTTGTAGGGCTTTATCGCTATAGAGTTGGTGATGTGTTGAGAGTGGCTGGATTCAAGAACAAGGCACCACAATTCAACTTTATATGCAGAAAAAATGTGGTGTTGAGCATTGATTCAGATAAAACAGATGAAGTTGAACTGCAAAATGCAGTTAAAAATGCTGTGAACCATTTGGTCCCATTTGATGCAACATTGGCTGAGTACACTAGCTATGCAGATACCACTACCATTCCAGGCCATTATGTGTTATTTTGGGAACTTATCCTCAATGGGTCAACCCCAATTCCTCCCTCAATTTTTGAGGACTGTTGCTTGACTATTGAAGAGTCACTCAACAGTGTGTATCGCCAAGGGCGTGTTTCTGACAAGTCAATTGGACCACTAGAGATCAAGATTGTTGAGCCAGGTACTTTTGATAAGTTAATGGACTATGCCATTAGCTTAGGCGCATCAATAAATCAGTACAAAACACCAAGATGTGTGAAATTTGCACCTATTGTTGAGCTTTTGAACTCAAGGGTTGTGTCAAGCTATTTTAGTCCCAAGTGTCCTAGATGGGTTCCTGGTCATAAACAATGGACCAACAAGAATTGACCAAAAAAAGAAATTCAAAAGACTTGGTTCATCATGAAGGTTCACAAGAATTGTTTTTGTGGTCATCTTAAGCAAGAAATGTTAAGGACATCTTTTTAGGTTAACCCATGTTTCAATGTTTTTTTTTTCCTTAATTTTTTTATTTTCTTGATTTTGTACTTCTTTGAATTTTTTTAGTCTTTGTTTAATATGCCTAGTCATAGCTGAATTAGCATTGTACAAAAACAGTTCCCGTTTCAAGAAAATCTTCTACTTCTTCTTCTAAATTTTAATTATTTTTTGTTCTAGATTTTTTATTTTTTTATTTTGCTTTTTAAAGTTCTTCACATTTTATAGGAAATTGGTTCTTAATTCAAGCCAGGATTCCTGCCCACTTAACTCTCATGGGGCTGTGAACTAAAACGGCAACAACAATGCAAAGCCAACCACTTTGGACTCCTATAATTTTTTGTATTATATTTTTAAGATAAAAGCATACCAACTTTTGCCCTAGTGATTTAGTCCAAGAAATTAAGAACAAATTGGATTGCTGCATATACAAGAGCTTTATTCAAGTACCCTTTTCACAAAGAGGCACAAATCTTTTCTTGGATGGCTAAGTCAGCAATTAATTGCCTCAAATAAAAGTGCCCAATTGTATGACACTAAAAAATATTCATGGGATCTGATTTTTTTTAAGCTAAAAGCCAGCCTTAATCAACTATGATTGAGGTCTTAAGATCTCCAATGCTAGCAAGTAGCAACAAAGAGTATAGAGTATTATCACATTGAACAAATTCAATCCTCAAGGTATAATTAGCTGTACTATGCTAAAGATTTTTGGAATTCATTCATGAGATATGCATGAATTAGTGTACAAGTAGTAAAGTAGTTCCAGTACTTTGATGGTTTCCCTAAAGTAACAAGTACCCGTTCAATGCCTATTTTTAGAAGGGGATTTGAATTGTAAAAAATAAAATTTATAGGGTCAAATCAAACCACGCAGTATGCAATATTTCCTATTTGCTTAATCACCAAAAAAATTCCTTATGTTAGACTTCTTATCAAATTTAATATATATGCATTTTTAATTTTTTAATCTTAGTTTAAAACTATAAAATTAGTTTTAGTTTCAGCTTTTGGTTAAATAAAATTCTATTTTTCAATTTATATAACTTGACATAATATTAGAAACACGTACGATATTTTATTTATATACTAATTTTTGAGATTTTTTTAATCTTTTTATAAGTTTTATTTAATTTTTTAATTCGACTAATTATTTGATAAATACCAATGGCAAAATACATAGTTAGTTATAATTGACTATAATTTTTTATTTATGTTATTTTAGTTTAGTGATATCTTAACTATTTAAACTGAAAAGTTCAATCTAATTAGACTAAAGGCTAAAATTGAAACTCATAATTTCAAACTAAAATTAAAAAGTTAAAAATACATATATAATATATCTGATAATAAATTTAAAATGCATGATTTTTTTTACAATTAAACCTTCTTATTTTGACCTTAATAAATGGATGTACTCTATATTCTAACTTTTGTATACATTCAATAAACAATTTAAGATAAGGTGTTTTTCCATGAGCTAATTCTGAAGCAAAAACAAAAGCATATAGAAAGTTGACTTGTAATATTAATAGCAATAGCAATAGTAATTAGACAATGACTTGAATTATTACATTATTTGATGTTGTGACAAAATTACATTTGCAGTTGCATGTAGTGACTCATTGACATTACAATCCTAGCATATTAATGACCTGTAAGCATAACATGTTTTGTGCAAAGTTAGCAAGTCATTTCAAAAATTATATAAGATGCCAATTAATGTCCCAAAACAAACACGCTTAAATATCACTTTGCATTGACAAATATACAATCCTATCCTAAATTCCTAATGCTATTGCCTACACTATATACTAAGTGTTTAATTTGTCATTTCAGAATTAAAATGACTCAGAAAACAGACATAATCCAATAAATCCAAATTCAACCCATTATTTAATTCAATACAAGTAATGAATATAATACATCATTTCATCATGCAATTTGTTACAAGTGTCCAATAGATGAGATATATATGTGAATGTGTGTGTCACTTTGGACCAAAATTCTTGTCCTCCCAGCCATGAAAATCGCCAGGAATTCATGTAGTGGGTCATCAAAATTAGGACAAAAACTGTTGATAAGGGCAGGGACAATTTTTTATTTTATTTGATGTCTGTGGATATACATACGATACGATTTAGGCTATTTCATTGTGGCAAAAGTTTCTCAGTATCTAAGTTTTCATATAAGAAATTCTAACTCCAAATTTAACTATACTGATTTTTCATATAAGAAACTCTAACTCCAAATCTAACTTAAGCAATTTAATTAACATTTTTGTCACTAGATATAATTTTTTTATTTTTTTATTTTTTTGAGTGATGCATGGCAGGGCAGGGCAAATAAGGTAGATTCAGAAGGTGTTCCAATTTTTTTTTTCTCCTTCTATTAATACTGCCTGAGAAAACAAACAAACAAAATCAGTTTTTGTTCCAAAAAAAAAAAAAAAGGAGTCATGACCCTTAATTCAGACAATAATATCAGACATTGCTCCTGAAAAAGAGAGAGACAATTCCTGCAGACAAATTTTTTTCAGCTTCTTTTGTTTTTTATTTTTTTTCTGCTAGAATATAACCAAAACAGAAATAACCCAAAAGCAGATTGCACTTATTGAAGATAAGGTTGCTACCTCTTTCTTTCTTTTTTATGATTTTTGTGTTTTGTGTTGTGTTCTGTGGTCACTGATTTGTGCTGCTCTGTGTGTGTGGTGTAAGTACTTGTGTTTTTTTTTTTTTTTTTTTTGGTGATATGGGTCTCTTCTTCATGATTTTATTGCTGATTTTTTTTTCTTCTTTGCACTAAATTACTCTTTGTCCACCCAATTGAATCCCCGAGTAATTACATAATAATGAAATAATTTATCAACCAATTTTGAGCTAATTGAAATTTATTTTTGTTAATAAATAGGTGGTATGACTTAATGCATTTAAAGTATTATGTCCATTCCTATCCCACGTCGATTCCAAATTAGTCGAAACTCTGTGGCTACCGGATACCGGGAGCATCAGACGAAAAAAAAATATATCCATTAAATTTTGATATAAAAAAATAAATTTAAAGTGAAATATATAATAGTCATGCATGATTTTTTTTTGAGGCATAATCATGCATATAAAATTTTTTAAAATTTTGACAATTAGAACTTAGAGTATCTTCAAAATATTTTTACATGTTCTAAATTTTATTTATTATAAATAGTGTATCCATAAAATAAAAGTTCATGAAACTTTTAATATTTAAATATCAAGTAATTAGTTGGTTAATTAAACTCCTCATATAAAAGTTAATTTTTTTATCCTATTTTTATTAATAAATTATAAATTTTTATATGGTTCATTTTTTAATTCTATTTATTTTATTGGGCTTTCCTAAAATTTTTAATACAATAAAATAATTAATATTTTGTAGAAAAAATTAAAAAAATAATAAAACTTAACAAGTTCATTGAATTTAAACAGGAATCTATTACTTTTTATATCTTAGAGTTAATAAAAATATTCTTTATAACATTAAAAAAAATTCTCTAAAATAAACACTATTGGAGATGCTTTTAAATGGCTATACTATATCTAGAGTAGGTGAATCATTTCTGAAATTATTAAAATAAGTAATAGAGTTATAAAAATAAATGAAAAAAAAAATCAAGTTACCTATTCGACTCCTAATTTAATTCTCATAAGATTCTTTAGTGTATGTAATATTTTATGAAAAGGCCTTATTATTTGAAAAAAAAAAATATTACATGAAATTAGAGTTGGCTTAATTATAATTCCACATATCCACTTAGAAAGTGGAATTCCTTTATGTATCTATCAAAGCCAATATTGAATTATTCGATCTTAAGAGAAGAGAATGTTAACCATTAACTCTTCTATATGATTTTCTTTCAATTTTTTCTCAATTTAATCTGAGTATAACTATAAGAGCGATAAAATTTTTTTAATAATTATTTAATGTGATTATATTTATTGCGACTTAAACTCAAAATATTAGTTTAAGTAAGAATAATTCCGACTAACTAATTCTAACGGTTGTTGATTGATTCTTTTCTATTTATTTCACGACAAAAATTATATTATGGAATAATTAATGTTTAGGACAAGTTAACATTGAGCTGTTGAAACTATTCTTTTTTAGGTGTTAAAAAAAATTGGACATCATTCACTACGATATGTGTATTAGAAAAAACCAAGAAGACTATATATAGAAGTAAATTAAATGGAGCAAACATCATCTTATCATTTTCTTTTTGTAAGAGATGTTGATGGCTCCAAAACATTTGTTTATAACTGGTATATATATATATATATGTCCATTAATCCAATTCTTCACATATAAATCACGTTTATAATTTAGAAAAAACCTTTTCAAATGTATGATTATAGTCCACATATCTGATATCTCAAACAATTAATAATAATTGAACCGTGAAATAAAAAGAAAGTTAAGTATCACATATTGGTCAATTACCAAAAAATAAAAATAATAAGTTTTAGTGTTTTCAGCAAATTTAACACATTTGATACTTTCATTCAACAGCTTTTTAATTTTTGTAATTCAAAATATCGGCTGAAAATTCGGCCAAATTTTTCTGACATGATAGTCAGAATAATCTGAGTAGTCCATATAAACATCACGTCAAAACACATTATTTTGATTATTCGTAAAAAGAAAAAGTACGACTTTTCATTTTTTTTTTTATAATTTAATCATAACCTATTAATTTTGACAATTTGATATATAATTTTCTTATTTTTATTTAATTTGTGTTTTTTTAATTGATACATGAAAAAAATAATATTTAAGTAACGAGAATTCAAAATTAATTTTTCTATCAAATAGTTATAAAGCTTATTGCTTATTTTTACTTAATAAAGATTTAATTGATACATTCAAATTGATATATGTTTAATTGCTTTATGTATAATTATTATTATTTTGAAATATTTAAAATATTTAAATATTGAAATTAAACTATATGTCTTCAAAATAATAATTTAACTTAAGGTAAATATTTTATTTTAAATATTTAATTTAATCAAATTGATATTTTATTATTTCAATTGACTTACAAATTAATTACACATTTAAGTAAATTTTTACTTAAATTATACATGAAATAATTAATGATTTATGCATTTTTTTATTTAAAACAAATCTTACTTTTTCCTTTTATAGATGATTTATAGTAATTAATTAATAGTTTATTTTAAAATAATAATTGTATTATTATATTTTAAATGAATAAATAGGAAACTTTTTTAAAAACTATCTTTATTTGCAGTTTTATATATTATATAAATATTTAAATTATTTAAATTAAATTATTCAAATATTTAAATCAAATTATTTTTTCAAAATAATAATTTAACTCAAACTAAGAAAAATAAGTATATATCAACTTGAATGTATCAATTAAATTTCTACTACTTAAAAATAAGTAATAAAAATAATAATTTATTTAATTAAAAAATAATTTTGAATTCTCATTACATGTATTAATTGAAAAATATGAATTAAAAAAAATAAAAAATGACATATTAATTTATCAAAATAATTAATATGTCATGATAAAATTGTAAAAAAAAATGAAAGGTCGTGCATTTTTATTTTTATTTTTACAAATAATCAAAATAATGTATTTTGATGTGTCATTTACATGGACCACTTATATTATTTCGGCTATCATATTAGTAAAATTTGGCTAGATTTTTAGTCAGTAATTTCAAATTGTAAAAATAAAAAGGTTGGTGAATGATGTTGCTGAAATTTAAAAAAAAAATGTGTCAAAAATACTAAAACTTATGAATTTTTTTTTTTTATTATTTGCCCATAAATTTATAAGATAAAATTGTCTATAAAAATACATCAGATAATTTAAAAAAATTAGCATAAAATAAAATATGTAAATATGATATAACAATTGACTAATTCAACGATTGAATACTTCTTATATTTTATTTAATATTAAAGAGCATGGCCAAATTAATAATAACATCAGTTTTATCAATATTTTTTTTATGTTTCTACCATAAACTCATGACGCATAAAAATAAAGGTATATTACATTTGCAACCACTTCTATTTACGTGAATTTATTAATTTGCTCCATATATTTCTAATTTTACTAAATTAATATTTTAACTTATTTATAACCTATTATATAAACACATGTTAGAAGATTTAACCACTTGTATTTGTATGAATTTGCCACTTTACCTTCTGTACTTACATGAATTTATCATTTTACTGTTATGTGTATGACAATGTACTATTTATCCCACGTGTTTTGGAAATAGTGCAAATATATATTTATATAATAAGCTATAGACAAATTGAAATGTTAATTTAGCGAAACTTAAAATACAAAGAGATAAAAATGATAAATTCATGCAAATACATATAGATACAAAAGTAATATGTCAAAAATAAAATATGGTAAAATTTCCATTCCCTTCAAAGTTTATCTTGCAAAATTGAACTATATGCTACAAAATCGGATCTATTAATAGTCTCGTCTTCTTCTCTTTAAATGATGTTTTATTTATTTATTTATTTTTTTTTGAGGATGAACCAAACAGTCTAATCTCTAATGGATTTCTAAGAGGGCCGGAGAGTAGAAGGGTTCGAAATCCTACTCTCAACCTTGGATGTCCACTGTCCTAGCCAGCTAGCTAGGCTACAAAGGCGGGACTTTTAATGATGTTTATCATGTTTCCTTTTATATTCTAATGCCACTAATTATCCATCCCACGACATTATCTGCCTCATAAACTTAATGTTTCACATCAATCACAAAACTGGGTTCGAATACAAGTAGGCACCATGAAAGCAACTTCAAAAATATTTGATTAGCAAATTAAGCTACTACTTCTTATAACTTGTTTAAAATGTTTTTTTTTTTTTGGGCTTAATGGCATGATTTAATTAATTGAGGTGATCATTTTGTTTTTCTATTAGAATTTTAGCATCTATAAATTGCGTGACTGCTAAGTTCAAGCAACATATTCTTACCTTTTAATTTACGGAAAGTTAATGGCTAATTAATGTTGTCTAATTCTTTGTCTAACAATCAAATAATACAAGCTTTTTTTTCTTTCATTATTTGATAACCAATTCCTTATGTTGGAATTTGAGAATATAAAATTAATACACTTTTTTTAATAAAAAAAAAGAAATGGCAACATTTAAATCCTAAATTTTAAAGAATCTCACTTAAAACATATGCCATTTTACTCTGATAATTGGCCAAAATATTAATTACACTTCTTCTATTCATTTTAAATCTTATTAATTTTAAATTTTAATACATTTTTCATGACAATCTCATTAAATATTACCATTAGAAGAGTTAAAATATTAATTTAGAAAAAATTCTAGCCAATGTCTTCTATTTCTCTCCCCTATAAAAGTTTTGTCCTGTATTTATAAATTTTGTCATTAGATATTATCATTACAATTTTCTCAAATATAGCTAGGATCAAATTACGATGCGCCAAAAAAAATCATAATATTTTATAACCTTTGTCTTTCCATGGCCAAATTATTTGTTCTTTTAATTCAACATTTTTGATATTATATTATTAGTAGATATAATTGAAAAATATAATTCATAAATAAATCTTAATAAATTAAACAATACTATGTAAGAAATACAATAATTTTTTTTGAATGGATATATATATATATAATATTATATTTTTCAGTTCATATATTTTAAAATGAAAAAAGAAGGTAAGAATTCAACTCTTAACTTATGGAAAAATGTTCAAATTGGACTCTCACTTTTTGCCCTAATAACACATTGAACCCTAACAAATTTCTTGAAACAAATTGGAACTTATTTTTTAAAAATTAAACCATATTAGACCTTTTATTAAAAAATATTTACAATTAAAACCGAAAAACTTAAGAAAAATTTAATTTTAACAGTTAACTAATAAAAAATTATTTAGAATAATAAATAAATTTGATAAATCTTTTTTAGAAACTATATATAATCTAATTATAAAGATTTTAAAATTATAAAATTTCTAAACCGACACAATAATTTTTAAAACTTTCTTTAAATTTCTTTGAATTTTTTTGAAAAAAATTTAAAAATTTTTATATTGATTTAAAAATTTTAAAATCTTTATAATTAGGTTAATATATAGTTTAAAAATTTTAAAATTTTTACCACTATGCTACAACCTTAGGCTTGAACGGATACTTCTTCTATTAAGAAAAATAAGTTGCAAAATGAAAATTTTTATAAAGCCAAATTTTACAAAAACAAATTACAATAAAAAGAAAAAGAAAAAGAAAAATACAAAAAAATCGGCGAGGAGGAGTTACAGTACAGGGCTTAGATCAGCAAAAGAGAGATGAAATTACCTACAGAAGGGGGAAGTGGGACCCACAGGCCCATGCATAGCCAATCGCCGTAGATTCTGCCTAAAAATTTATAGTCCGACGGAGGAGAAGGGTGGGGGACCATCAACACTGACGCGCCACGTTTCACCTTATCAGCGTTGACTAAAAAAAGAAAAGAGGAGACAACTGAAACAATTCCTGTGGGGCCCCAGTCTTTTGGCCAATCACAGAACAGAAATCCACGTGGGGCTGCCATTTCAAAGTTTGTTATGGTGGACCCTCACTCCACACTCCAGCAGCCGAAAATGTTCAGGTGTAGTGAGTAACTATCAAGTTCTCATGGTCTTGCCATGTCACTAGCTGACACGTCTTAATCACAATCAAAATCAATAAGCATTATTGCATGATTATCATTAATAACCACCCAATAATTAATTTGTCACATATCATACAACAAACTAAATGAACTAAACTATCCTTTTCTTTTCTTTTGCTTCTTGTTTTTGGAGTAGAAGGTGGGGGCTTCATTAATCTTTAGCTACTCATGTTTGTGTGTTTTGAAGATTGATATTAATGGGTGTTTAATACATGCCTTGCCTGCCACTAAAAATTTTTTTAAAAAAATTATGAGATTAATCAATTTGTTTTAGTAAATTTAATTTTTTTTTTAAATTAGAGAATTGCTATAGTTTCACTTAAAATTTTCAATATTATAAATTCATCTTTAGTTACTAATAAAAAAAATCAATTTTCAAGATTTTAGATTTTTATAAAATTTAATGATATATGGTAAATACTCAAAAAAATTTTTAAAAAAATAAAACATTAGAATTGGAATTCATAATAGGTTTTTTTTTTTTGAAAGAGAATTTATAATAGTGAATTAAAATTTAACAAAACATTGTGAATCTAAGCTAATTATAGTTAGCATGGTTGATGATAGAGCTTCACAGAATTATAGCAATCTCTTTAATTGACACATTTTTATTTAAAATGATAGTGATCTAATTAATCACTTGTGAAGGTGGATATAAGGGTAGAAAAATTGAAGAATGATTGAAGGTGATTGAAAAGTGGGATTAAAGCTTTGAGGGTGATGTAGAAAGTAAAAGCCATGCTTTTTGGAGACCACTAAACCAACAATGAAAGTGATATCAGCCAATTACTATTTTTTAAGTGATGCTTATATATACATATAACTTGCAAAAGATGTTGATGGATAAAGCACTTTTATAACAACAAATGAAGTAAGAGGGTGGCTTATACCAAGTCTAAATTAACGATATTATCCATATTATTAATTTTTATCACATCTTTTTTTTTCTTTTTAAATCTATATTGCCGAGTCACATAATAAAAGTAACACTTCTTTTTATTTTCTTTGTTCCTCATTGCATTATGTGCTTATACTTTTATCTAAAGAATTGAAAGTTGGTTTTAGCAGTAGTTGATGATTAACACAAGTGGCAAGGCCATTGGCTTTTTTAAAAAAGTCTTGAAATCAAATTCTATTTTCACACTATTATAAGATTAATTCTCATGCAATATCTAAATTTATAGGACCTACTGTATGATGATCCACAACATGATTAAAAAAAAAATATCAACAACTAATTGACTCATGTAAGAATGATAACTGCGCGAAAAAATAAAAATAATTTACCAAATCAAACATTTAGTTTATTGTTAAAAACAATCGAGAATATGTATTCTTGGAGAAAACTTAAATGAGAATATCTCTTAGTAGATAATTTATAAATCTTACTAGCTTTGTAATTTAAACTTTATAATATTAAAATCGAGTTTGTAAATATGAAATTGTGAGTTTGAATTTCAATTAATTAATAAATCAACCAAACCATTAATATAATAGTTATAAATTATGAGTGAATTCACATATGTAAGCAAGTGACAGATCGTCGGAAAGTGAACTTGGGGCAAAATTGCAATGATTAGAAAAGCAAGGCCCTAAATAGAGCGACTCAACCCGCAAAAACAGCAGCCTGTTTGGGCCAAAATTCACGTGGGACGTTCGGTGGCCGGAGGGCGACGGCTCAACTAGAATGGTGGAGTTGTTTCTATTAGAGACACATCACATCAGTTGATGAACACTAACACGTGTGGCATTTGGAGAATGTTGACTCATAATGGGCCCCTACAATCCCCCCCACACGTGGGAGAGGATCTCCTTTTGTTTTTCTGTCGGGCCCTCTCCTCAAGCCCATTAGGCCCAATATCACGTCACCAACGATAGCTGCATCAGCTAGGTGGTCACTTTGAGTAGTGTTTGATGTATGTACTCGTGTTTCTAATTTTTTTTGTGACTAATTAACAACCTTATTAGCAAATAAAAGTGGGGGTAAATTTAATATACAAAAGCACTTAATGGTATCATAAACATATAATAATTTTAAATATATTCATAAATTTAATAACTAGATCTTACTTCTGTATTTAAAAGATTGATTAGTTGACAATATAAGAAGAAATATGACCCAACGTTTATAATGCTAAAAATTAATGGACGGTTCCAATTGAGTTGATTTAATTATGTACGTAAATATTCATTAAGCACGCAAATTAGAGGTGACAACACCACCTAATCAATAAAATTTTATTGTTTGATGTATACAAATATTTGAAGATTAGGACAACATGATGACAATTCAGGGGTATATTATAATGTTAGTGAGTTCTAGCACAACTTTGAATTTGTTGAAATCTTATACTATATTATATAATTTTCTTGTGCATCCAGGTTTCTTGTAATACATATTAAAGATATGCATGTTTGAACTTATGATAATTTTGGTTGGTTTATGATACACATGATTCAAG
>CATIWO010256446.1:0-16937 GCA_949673435.1 Macaranga tanarius | reverse complement strand
TTTTTTTATTTTAGACATTATTGCTTTTTTTTCTTTTTATTGCCTTTTATCTCAGGTTCAAGTTTTTGTTGCTTATTGTTTCATCTTGTTTCTTTAAGTTGCTTTTTTCACTCATGTTTAAGCTTTTGTTGTTTCTTATTTCTTCTTGTTGCTTTTTATTTCTTTTTTTCCTTACTTCTTTAGCTTTTGTTGTTTCTTATTTTTTCTTATTGCGTTTTATTGCTTTTTTTTTTGTTTCTAAGAAACTGATGTCGTATATTGTTCTTATTGTTTATAACCATTGAAAAGCATTTATATAGTTTAAATAAAATTTTAATATTTTTTATAATTGTGATTTATTATTTCTTATTAAAAAAATATAATTTCAGAAAAATAGAAAAATATATCCGATATGTTTTTGAGGTGCGTACCTATTTTGTGAATGATTGTTACTTTTGATCTTCAATGTTGTTTTTGTTATTGCTTTAATATTGATTTATGTAATTTGTTGAACAAAGTTGTTGCAGATCTAGCTTTTTTAGATCCAGAAACTTGATTTGGAGAAGATTTTTGTCACAAAATTCAGAAGAAAAAAGCAGTAAAAAATGATTGGAGAAACAAAATACGACTTTGAGATGATGGCAATTTTGATTGATTAAAGAGAAAATTGAAATTGATTGGAGAAGAATTTTTGCTGATCGATCATTGAAGAGGATTTTTTAAGCTGATTTTCTATTTTTTTTTTCGGGAATCAGTACTTGTTTGGAAAATAGATTTTGGCTTGTTTTGGAATGTTTGTCTTTTAGATGAAAAAGGTAACCTTATACGTCTAAATTTGAAATTATTTTTTCTTAAAGCTATTTTTGAAAACATTTTTAGTCAATGTGGCTTTTGATATTATTTTTGATTTTTGTTCTATTTTTAAAAAAATCCCTTTAATTAATTTGGTTTATATGGGTTTTATTTTAGAGTTAAATTGACCCAAACCATTAGCCCAAACTATTAAGAGTTAATTTGGTTAATGGCTAGTGCTATTCTTATAATCAAACAAAACTCACTAACATAAAAGTGCTTGCATGATGGCCACCTAAGTACAAGCTTTACATGCTTGATGGTTGTATAAGTGACACCTAGAATTGGTGTCATAAGAATGTAAGCATGCTTAAGTTATTGGTGTTTGTTTATTGAACTACTTTTTAATGAAGACTAGTTATTATTTATAATTGAGTGGGGATTTGTTTGACTAATAGAGAATGTTATAGTATTTTAGGTAAGGATAGATTTAAAACTTAGATATTGATAATTTTTAGATAGCAGAATATTCTATTATCATGATGATATATGAATTTTGGTAAGGAGATTATAAATTTTTGGTTTTATTATTGGAATTGATTAATACATTAGTTATGATTAAGATCGTATGGGAGGAATTCTTTGGCTTTTAATTTAGAACTCTGTGTTATTAACTATATTTGAGAATTGAAAGACAGTAATTCAGAGAAAATGATGGAAGTCTGAAATGCATTTTCACCCAAAATGAATTGAGTTGAGGTAACAAGGATGCCATGAAATCCAAATTCTTTCTACTAGTGGTCAACAATGAAGACAACGTGGAAGAGTGTGATGTATGGAAATATAATGTCAGTTGTTACAAAAATTGTAATTACTAACAGTATTAAAATAGACTCATAGTACAGAATTTATAGGATTTGTGTATATGAGTTTATGATAAATCTATTTGTAAATAAAGAATTATATGTGATTAATAATGCTTGTGTTATATACTAAGGGAGAATATTGTGGATTGGGTATTGCATATGTACTATCATGATGAGCTTGCATATGAATGTTAAAGACTCACAATGATAATGATGGAAATGCCTGAATTTTACTTGTCATTTATTCTTTGTGTGATTGTGATAAGTATTAAGAATAAACTATGATTCTTAAGTTTTGTTATAGAATGTGATAAGTTTGGAGATAAATGATGTTTATATATTTATTGTGCAGTATGCGATTGAATGTGATAAACATGATATGAGATAGTATTGAAATTATGATTGTAAGTGCATTTAATTTATGTACTTGAGTTTGGTTCATTAAATGTAATGATCTCATGTTTGAGAATAAATGTGGATATGATGTGGGTGAGATGGTGAGATGTCGATTGGCTAAGTATCCATCAGTAAGGCAAATGATCTTAAACCATGGGATTGAAATATGAAAGTGAAAATTTTTGCATTTATGTGAATTATTGAGATGAATACAAACATTAAATAAAGGATTGAGATTTGAGATTTATGAGATATGTATTCAATTACCTAATGTTAATATTTATATTTTTCTATCATGGAATTGGTGGTTGTGGGAGTTGGAGATGATGATATGCAAATGTACACATATTTAAATATATATATAACCCTTTATATGTGAGTTAATGGTGAATATTGAATGATGTATTAATGTAGATATATTTTGAGCCTCATTTGAGTATGAGACAATATGTAATTGTAGTGTGGTGGATAGCTAAACCAATTGAAATTATTTATAGAAGTATAGTATTTTTATTGCAGGATTGGCCTTACTTTAGTAGGGAAATATCTATATTTTAGGGGAAGTTCTGCCTAACTTTTGATAGATTCCTTGTAAACTATACTTATATCATTAGGTTCTTATGATAAAGTCTAGTGTGCAAAGGACGAGTTATGATCTATGGGTTGTGTTATAAAATGTTGAGGATGGTATGGAGATGCTACAAGTGGATTACTAATTTAATACCGTGTGAGATTAATATATGCATTATAAATGTGAATGTCTAAAATAAACAGTGGAGGAAGAAAGAGATTCTAATAGTAAAGGTGAAATGAAGTCACCATTTACCTAAGAAGTAACATGGTGGGTAGAAGAGTCAATGAAGCCAAAAATATCTATACTTGATCCAGTTAAGTAGTGAATAGTAAATTTTAAGAATGAAATTTTTATAAGGAGGGGAGAATTGTAACACATGGGATTTTAGGAGCACTGTTCATGAATAGTAATTTCTTAACAGGGGGAGTAGAGGTATGAGTTGCATATATGTGGGGCATATGCATTTTGGTACAGAGGGATATAGTTGTAAGATAAGTTTAGACCTAGTTGTCAATTTAGAAAATTATGAATTTTTGGGTAATTATCCAAATTCATTAAGGATGTGTAGAGAGGATTGGTGATATTTATATATATAATTATAGATTATTATATTTGGTAGTTTATGGGATAAATAGGCATTTAATAGTTAGTTAGGAGTACTAAATTAGAGGGGGCAATTGGCAATTTTTAATTGGTGGGATTAGTATATGAGTATATATATATGTATGTTGAGTGTTGTGCAGAGAAAGTAGTAGAGAAGAAGAAGAGAAGAAAAATTGAGAGCTTTGGGGAGATTGTGATTTTCTCTACTTAATTATCAATCTTCTTTATGATTATTTGAGTTAGGTTATTGATGTTGTAATTCGGGTTCTGCTTTGCATTTTTATTAGTCTTCTTATTTTGATCATATCTTGAGTTATACAACTCTAATTTGAGCAAGGTTTAATGTTCTGGAAACCTCAGAGAGTCATTTACATTTCTTATGATTTGAGTTTTGTTAGATTTTGTCATTTTAAGGGGTCAATAGGGCTGGATATTTTCTTACTCTTGTGAGTCCCCTATTTTGGCCGGGTGGATTATAAAATCCATAATTAATTCCTCACATGTCCAAATTGAATGATTCTAATTGGAATTTATTATATACTCATAACTCTAGCTTTGGTAGTAATTTTAGGGTTATTGGACTTGTATGTGTATGTCTAGGTCTTGTTAAACATTGAGCATTTTAGTTGCTTTTGGTGAGGTTAGAGTGAATGGCAAGATTTTCTTATTGTATTGATGTATAATTTTTTGTAGGGAGTGACAAAGGAAAGGAAAGCACTCAATATTAAAGGAAAGGCTCTTTTTGAAGAGGAAGCAACTAGAGGTAAGTAACTATGTATACATATTGTGTATATATACTTAGCCTATGTGCTTAATAGAATGTATTCCTATATTGGAATTGATTGAATAGGCATATGATTAGTGCAATAATGTGGAATGAGTTATACCCTTTTGTGTATGGGAAATGTAATGAGGAAATTGGTAAAAGATGAGATATGTGTGTGGTGTAGTGGGACACTATATTTGTCTATGTTGAATGTTATAAATATGAGCTTTGATTTAATATTTGTGAATGGTTGATATATTGGCTTATTGAGATGCAATTGAATGGAAATGTATTGTGGTATATTATTGGTATACTTTTGGGTATATATTAAGTATATGATTGGTATATTTACCATTATAATTATGTATGTTGATATTGTGACTATGAGAAATGAATCAGTGATCATGGAAGGAATATTAGTGAAATATTATGATAAATATTTGACGAGATGCAATTGCATGGTATTATATTGTGTTATGTTAGAAATGAGAGCATGGATGAATTATTGGTGAATTATTGATGATGACTTGTTAATATGCAATTGCATTTAATTATATTGTGTTATGCTATATTATATTTCACAATAAGGTGAAACATGTGAGGAATGTGAGGATGTGTGATTGTGAGATGGGCAAGCTGAGCCGGGCGTATAGCTACCCATGTGAGAAGTGAGACTGAGCCGGGCGGATAGTCTCACTAATGGCCATTTGATTAATATTGAGATATTGTGTGTGATGGGTATGATGAGTCGGGCGTATAACTACCCATAAATAATATGTGTGAAAGTGAGACTGAGCCAGGCGGATAGTCTCACTAATGGCCATTTGATTAATATTGAAATTATAAGAAATGTAGCCAGTGAGGCTAAGTGTGAGGTATTTATATGAGAATTGAATTCGGCGTGATAATGAACAGTGAGAATGGAATTTGAATGTATGAACTCTTAAAATGTGTGAATTTGGTTATGAGTACTAAATATATTATAGAATATGATTACATGGATATGAACTCTTAAAATGTGTGAATTTGGTTATGAGTACTAAATATATTATGGAATATGATTACATGGATACTAACTCTTGCATTGAAACATGCATACTATAATTTATGCTCTTGAATGAAATGCAGTGTGAGAATGGGTTAATTCTAGTTATGGATTGTTAAAATGATGTGTGTATGGATGTTTAAATCTTGTGAATGATTGTGAATTATATATTGATGATTGAATTGATGATGTTTAGTAGGTGTAGGAAGTGTTTTTAAGTTTGAATTTAGTTATTTACTAGTATGGAATGGAGTGCTAGGTATTTGAGTGGCTTGAATTGAATTATATTCATGCGCTTTGACATTACAACCCACTTCAAGGGTATTTTTGTTAATTTATATAAATGAATTAAGTCCATGTATCTTCATGAAAATTGTATCCCTCTGAATTAGCTTTTCTTAGCTTTTTGAATCACTTAAATCCGAGTTCGGTAGAGGAATTTATGGCCAAAAGAGTGCAATATGGTTTGAGGAGTCGAGTCAGGTCGAGTTTCTGCGTGCCCATGCCGACTCAGCACGAGTGTGACGAGTCGTGCCTTAGACTTGGCTCAACCCTCCTTCTGCGCAATGTTGTCTTCGTATTTTGACCATAACTTGAGCTATAGAGCTCCAAATGAGGTGTGGTTTAAAGCTACGAAAACTGTAAAGAGTCCTCTACAATTCTATATTTTGAGATTAAGTAGAATATTCTCAAAATGAGCTTAACATTTGAGTGCTCACTTACTCATTCTTCATTGGGACTCCCGTACGCACTCGATGTAGTGCCAATGGTAATGTAACTCTATGGTGAGTGTATATAGACTAAGTAGAGGATTGAAAAACTATATTATTATCATGAGAATATGTCTTATATATATGTTTATATGCTTCATTTAATCAACTCTTATATGATAAGCATATGTATGCAATTATTTTCGTAGTTGCTTATTGAGTTATAAGTTCACCCCTTTGCTATTAAAATTTTTCAAAAATTGAGTAGACAAAGGGCTTAAAGTTTACATTGGAGTCATAGGTGGGCCGAAGTGAGCTATGGTGTACCCAATCTTCATCCTGCATATCATAAGGCTTTATTGCGTATCAGATAGTTTTTATAGTATGTGTGTATCAATTAGAAGAGCATGTATGTTATGCTTGACATGTATGTACATTATGAGTTGTTGGTATATATATGAGTATTCTTTTATGGGGGAATTTTATTATACTTAAATTGAGATGCTTGATTTCCACGTGTGCATGTTTGATTGTGCCATATGTATGATTATGTTTAGAGGCATGACACATGGATTTTATGAATAGGGTATTCAAACCTTATCTGGATAACTTTTTCATTGTATTCATTAATGAAATTTTAGTGTATTCACAGTCAGAGGAAGAGCATGCTACACATTTATGGATCATGTTACAAACATTGAGAGATAAACAGTTGTTTGCCAAGTTTAGCAAATGTGAGTTCTGGCTATAGAAAGTGGTATTTTTGGGGCATGTCATCTTAGTTGAGGGAGTGTGTATTGATCCTAAGAAGATTGAAGAAATTCTTAGTTAGCAACCACCTACTAGTGTACACGAGGTGTATAGCTTTCTGGGGTTGGCAGGCTACTATAGAAGGTTTGTGCTGAACTTCTCTATCATTGTCTCACTTTTGACAAAATTGTTAAGGAAGAACAAAAAGTTTGTTTGGAATGAAAAATGCCAATATAGTTTTGATCAATTGAAGGCATGTTTAACTTCAGTACCAGTGTTGACACTTCCAGTGATGGGGCTAGAATATATTGTGTATAGTGATGCATTTAGAAATGGATTAGGTTGTGTACTAATGTAATAGGGAAAGGTAGTAGCATATGCTTCTCGATAACTAAGGCCATATGAGATGAACTATCCCACACATGACTTGGAGCTAGTAGTGGTTTTTGCTTTAAAGTTCTGGAGGCATTACTTGTATGGGGAGAAGTGTCAGATTTTTACAGATCATAAGAGTTTGAAGTACATACTAAGCTAGAAAGACTTAAACTTGAGGCAAAGAAGATGGGTTGAGTTCCTAAAAGATTATGACTGCACCATTGAATATCACCTAGGAAAAGCTAATGTGGTAGTAGATGCACTTAGTAGGAAGTCATGAAGTAACTTATCTTATATTCATTCTGTGCAAATTCCATTATTACTTGAGTTGAGAGCATTGCATGTGGAGATAGCTTAAGGTGAGAAAGGAGCATTGCTTGCTACTTTGAAAGTTCTATAGGGAGGCACAGAATCAAGATGAATAAATGGTGAAAATCAAAGAGCAAGTCCAACAGGGTAACAGTGCAGACTTTGTGATCTCAGAGGATAATACTTTGCTATATAGGGGCAGATTATGTGTACCTAATGTTGAAGTTTTAAAAAGAGAGATAATGGAGGAAGCACACAATTCCACATATGCCATGCATCTAGGAAGTATCAAAGTATATCGTACCTTGAAGGATAACTATTGGTGGTCAGGGATGAAGAAAGACATTGCAGAGTTTGTTGCCAGATGTTTAGTATACCAACACGTTAAAGCAGAACATCAACATCCAGTAGGAATATTACAACCTCTTCCTATTCCAAAATGGAAATGGGAGCATATTACGATGGATTTTATGGTTGGATTGCCTAGGACTCAGTAGGGACATGATGCAGTTTGGGTGATTGTTGATCGACTCACTAAATTAGCTCACTTTTTGCTTGTGAAAGTGAGTTACTCATTAGATGAACTTATTGAAATCTACATCAGGGAAGTAGTCAGATTACATGGTGTTCCATTCTCTATTATATCAGATCAAGATCTAAGATTTACATCCATATTTTGGCCGAGTTTATAGCATGCTTTAGGTACCAAGTTAAGGTTTAGTACATCTTTTCACCCCCAAACAGATGGTCAGTCAGAGAGGATAATCCAAACATTAGAAGATATGCTTTGAACTTATGTGATGGAATTGCATGGTAGTTGGGATAGACATCTGCCTTTGATAGAATTTGCTTATAACAATAGTTTTTACTCTAGTTTGGGGATGGTGCCTTATGAAGCTTTATATGGTAAAAAGTGTAGAACTCCAATTTTTTAGGATGAAGTTGGGGAAAGGCAGTTAGTAGGTCTAGAAATTATGCAAATGACAACATAGAAGATTCAGTTAATTTGGGGTAGACAAAAGGAAGCCCAGGACAGACAAAAGAGTTATGCATATTTGAAAAGGGAGTCGATTGAATATAATGTGGGTGACAGGTCTTCCTAAAGATTTCACTTTGGAAAGGAGTAATACGGTTTGGTAAAAGAGGAAAATTGAGCCCAAGGTATATTGGTCCATATGAGGTGATTGAGAGGGTTGGTCCAATAGCTTACAGATTGGCTTTACCTCCAGAATTATCTCGGATTCATAATGTTTTTCATGTGTCCATATTACAAAGATACAGAAGTGATCCTAGTCACATCTTATAGGCTTAACCTTTAGAGCTAAAAGATAACTTGACTATGAAGAAGAACTAGTGGCAATTATTGCTAGAGAGAGCAAGGTGTTGAGGAAAAAAACTATACCCTTGGTGAAAGTCTTGTGGAAACACCATGGGAGTGAGGAAGCCACCTGGGAATGAGCGGATCATATGAGAAATCAATATCCTCACCTATTCTAGCCTAATTTCGGGGATAAAATTTCTTAAGGTGGGGAGGATTGTCACACCCATGTACTAAATGCATATCCATCTATTATGCATTACATTATCATATTATACTTTTTGAGTGAATTAAGATAGAATAAGCATGTATAGTTAAGCTAGGCGTAGGTTTGAATTGAGATTAGTACTTGGTTAAGGAGCGAGAATTTTTAAATTTTGATGACACTCAATTGGAGTAAATTTAAGTGGGAATAAATAATATGAAGTCAAATTGACATTTAAATGACTACTCAAGTGTCAAGGAAAGGTATGGACTCGATTGGAAAGAATAAATGGCTTAAAGGAACAATTAGAGGTTTAAGGATGTATAGGTAATATGAACTTTTCATTAAGGGGCTAAATAGATACTTTTCAAGTCTAATTATCCAAATAATGGCTGGAAACATACTTAAATTCATTTCTATAGTGTGAAAGCATGTAGGTTAAGTAGAGAAGAGAAAAAAAAAAAAAAAAAAGAGGAAGACGAGCACACAAACATAAAAGAGAAGTTAGGAAGAACTCTTGATCTTTACTCTTTGGAGCTAATTTTTCCAAGGAATCTGAAGGTTCTAAATCTTTTCTAGGTAATAAACATCAATTTTAAAGGCTCTAGAATTTTATTTGCTTAGTGATTTGAAAGTTTTTGTTGATTTTAGTTAGAATTTATATGCTGCTATTTTCGGATTTGATTATCCTAATTTTGTAGTCTCTGTGTTTTCTTTATAACTTGAGCTAGAAAGCTTTAAATTAAGCATAGTTTGATTATATAGAAACTTGAAAGAGCCCTCTATAACTTTGTAGTTTTTAAGTTTGAGCTGATTCGGTTCGGGCTATACTTTTTATTGCTCAGTCTGTCAGAATTTATGACCTGGTTGTATTCAGATGGTTATAATTATTTTTGTAGTTATCCAATTTAAGTGAACTTTTTACAGGATATTCTAGACATATAAATATATTACTTTTCTAAATTTTGGGTTCAAATTTGTTGTGAATAATTCCCAGTAATTTTTCAAAGTGAGGCCTAAAACAACTCTTTTAGAGCTTATAAGTCAGATTGGTAGAATTAAATTGATTTGCATGTTTTGCACATCATTTGGGGGTTGTATGATTAGGGCAGTATATAGGCATATTATACTGATGATTTATAAATAAAATTATATGTGTTAGGTGCTGGAAAAGGAAAGGAAGGTATCAGTGGAAATTGAACAAATCAGTGATCAAGTTGTGTGTATTTTATAAGCTATTTTGGTGAGTAGATATTCAAGCCTTTTAAATATTTTTATAACAACAATAAAAAGATATTGTTAATATTTTTTTATGAAACTGAATTGATATATTAGTATGGTTTCAATTCAGCCTTATTGATACTTGAATTATATGTTTTAACTTCAAGCTTTCAAGGTTACAATTTATAATTTAAATGTATTATTACTATATGCTTGTTTTGGTAACCTGATTTGAGAATATTTAATTACTTGATGGCTTGAGATTAACTTGGTTTTCTTACTTTAGATTATCATGAGTGGTATTTGAATTTATATACTTTGTTGAACAATGATTGTGAAAGAAATGTTTGACTAGTTATTTGATGGAAATGGTATTTGGTTTGTGTATTACCACCTTATATGAGTTGTGTGGATGTGCTAAGATGTAATATGCACATTTGAGATTGGGTTGGTTGTTATTGCGCAATAAACAATAGGGCACTTAATTGTAGGACGGTGAAAGGAGAAGGGTCGTTCCGTGCTAATGTAGTTGAAGGGTTAGCCTTCAAGTGCGCCTAGAGATTGAGTTTGTGATGACCTGTATGTTATACCCGAGTTATGATTCTTGTTATAGGGATGACCAATACATATAAAAATTGTATTAATGTTTTTGCAAAGGCATGTGTTTTACTTGGTTAAATTTTGTATAAGTTTGAAAGCATGAATGGTTTCAATGTTTCAAGTATATTATAATATGTTTTTGAATACTCTAGTATTCAGATTTGAGAAGTTTAAGGCAGTTGGTTTAACCAAATTATTTTCTGCTTGATATATCTATTCATTGAATATTTTTGTACTCATTTTACTCTGTTTTATAAATTTTTTCAGATAACAGGGCTTGATAGTGGGTGGATTGAGCTGAGAGAGTGTGTATAGAAGTTTCAGAGTAAGGTTGGCCAACATCCTTGTTAGAGAAGCCTTGTACTTTATTCGTTAATCTTGTTTTGATAAATATTGTAAAAGATTATAAACTGAGGCCAGATAATGGTGGCTAGACTTTATGTAAACCAAACATTTATAAACATATTTTTATATTGCTTTAATGATGTTAGCTATTATGTTTTTAGTTTACAAACATGAATATTAATCTAGTTTTAAAAAGTGTGTTTTCCTCTACTACTCGTTTACCTGGTACTATAGTTCTTATACTTACACACATCAACTTGCAAAATTTCTTATTTTCTAAATACATTATCTAAATAACATCAAACCTTTTCAAGATATTATTTCAATTCTATTAGCATATGTAATTGTATTTATAATATAATTTGACGAAATTAAGTGGTTTGTTGAATGGTTGGTTATAAATGTCCATCTCGGGCTACATGAGATGAGGTGTGACATTTTTACCTTTCCTTCCTTAAGTTCAAAAAAAAATATTGGATATATTACTAATATTATTATCCAAGGTAATAACCATTTTAAATTTTTAGAAGTGTATGATGATTGATAGCATTAAAAATAGAGCACTACTATCAACCGGAAAGATGTTAGTCTTCATGAGTAGTTTAAATGGTAAA
Source organism: Macaranga tanarius (assembly GCA_949673435.1). Lineage (NCBI taxonomy): Eukaryota > Viridiplantae > Streptophyta > Magnoliopsida > Malpighiales > Euphorbiaceae > Macaranga > Macaranga tanarius. The sequence continues at coordinate 5,469 of CATIWO010256446.1, read as the reverse complement.
AAGTATAAATATTTAATGTAGAAAGTAGGGTTTGATCTCTGACCCTATGTTTTTTTTCTCTTGTGGTGGGGAATTAAATCATTTCAACCAAGATAGTAAAACACATTGTGGTGAAAAACCAAAATGCTAAAAAAAATTTGATGTTAGCTGTGTTTTTAATTAACATTGTTTAAGCTACTTGATACAACTAGATATGGTTATAGGAAAAGCACATTGGAAAATTATTGCTTTTATATGTAATGATCCCTACATTATCTATAATATATATAAATGTACGAAGGGGGACACGAAAAATTATAAAACTGTTCGTATTATGTATTATATAAAAGTTGGATAATTTAGTAATTTAACAATTTAAATTAAATTAAATTAAATTACAATTTGTAATTGAATTAAAACTATATTTCCTATTTTAATTAGTTTAACTTATAAAATTTGGATAATTTAGTAATATATTAATTAAAATTAAACAATATTTCCAATTTTGATTAGGTTAACTTCTATTTTATATAATATATACTAATTAAATAATATATCCAGTTATAATTTAAATAAAATCATATCTCTTATTCTAATTGGATGAACTTTTACATAATTTTAAAAATTTTATTAAAGTTTAATAAAAAAATAATAATTGCTATTTAAATAATTAAAAATAAAAAATATTAAAAAAACACTAAAAAGTGATTTATAATATGTACGAAAAAAGGAAAAATAATGTTAAAAATGTCAAAAAAAAAATAAAAAACTTAATGTTGAGTGAAGAAATTTATTAAAGTCTATTAAAATTAATTTAACTAATTTTGAATCATTTGATGATTAATTATGATAATAATTAAAAAAAATTGTGCCTAAATTGTTTTTAAAGAGAAAAAAGTATTAAGTTAAAAAAATTTAAAAGTGATGTATAATTATTAAAAAGAAAAAAATATTAATATTAAAAGTGCTCAAATCATGATAAAAATTAATTATAGTGACTAATTTTGTTAAAATTTTAATAAAATATCACTAAAACTATTTATTATTTTTTTATTATCTAATGCTTCATTATGATTATAACTTAAAAATAGTACATAGAAATATTTTTTAAAAAATAAAGTATAAAAATAGAAATATTCAAAGTTGATGTTTAATTAATAAAAAATAGAAAAATTAATGTTAAAATAGTATACTTAGTTCTAATCTAAATAAAATTATATTTCTTACTCTAATTAAATGAATTATTATTTGGATTAATATAAATTAAATAAATAGCATCATTTAAAATTTTTATTGAATTTTAATAAATAATAGTTACTATTAATTTAATTAAATTTTACTATTTAAATAATTAATTATAATCATAATTTAAAAATAGTATAAAGAATTTTTTTTAATAGAGAGAAATAATATAATTAAAAAAATTAATTAGCTAACATAATTACTCAAAAAATAAAAAATTAATGTTAAAAATATTAAAAATTAATTTACAGCAATAATTTTATTAAATTTTAATTAAAATAACTAAAACTAAGTTAATTAATTTTTATTATCTAATGATTAATTATAATTATAAGATAAAAAATAGTACATAAAATTTTTGAAAAAAATGCTAAAACTAAATTATTAAAATAAAAATACTAAAAAGGCAATATATAGTGAGCGAAAAAGAAAAAAATAATATTAAAAATGTTAAAAATATTAGAATTTTAATTGATAAAAATTTTATTAAGAAAATTATTCAAATTAATTTAAATAATTTTGAATTATTTAATGATTAATTGTAAAAATAAATTGAAAAATTGTAAATAAATTTTTTGTGAAAGAGAAAAGTACTAAGTCAAAAAAATTTTAAAAAATGATATATAATTACTAGAACAAAGATAATGACAATTATTGAAATTTTAATAAAAAACAGCTAAAATTAATTTTTTATTTTTTATTACCTAATAGTTCACTGTGCTTATAATTTAAAAATAGAACATAGAATTTACTTTTAAAAAATAAAGTAATAAAATAAAAAATTATATTTAAGTTGATGTGTAATTACCAAAAAATAGAAAAATTAATGTTAAAATTGTTAAAAATATTACAAAAAATTAATTTATTAAAATATAATAAAATAGTGTATTTAAAATTTTATTTTATATTGATTAATTATAATTTAAAAATAATATATGAAATATTTTTAGAAGAGAAAAATATTAAAATTAAAAATATTTAAATCATATTAATTTTTTTAATTTAAATTTATTTTATAAAAATGAATTCAATAATAGAAAGATAACGTACGAAGCAGGTGTTGTATACTAATATATAAATATTTTTATATTCTTGCTGTTACATTAACCTCGCAACACTGTCGCCTGCTGCATTAGTACTGCAATAGAGGATAATAAAACAGTAGATAATAATAAAATGGCATTATATGACTTTACAGAAATCTTTAGAATTGTAGGTTGTTGCAAATTCATGCACATAATTCTATGCCGATCTTCCTGCACATATATGTATATCGGTCCATGGACTAATATTATTGTCAATAAAATTAATCATTTAAAATTTTAATTTCCTCCAATATTTCAAAATTATAGTTGGTGTTGGCAATGTAGTTTTTAAATGTCTTAAATCACTTTAACTAGTTAAAGTTGAATGCAATTAAAAAACACAAAGTGAATGTAATGAAATAGAAAACCAAGTTGATTGATACTCTTATAAATGGCTTTAAAGATGTGAAGAAGTGCACTGCACATAAAATTGAAATGAATTTCCAGGTAGTTAAGACATATATAAAGCAAATCTAAAAAAAAAAAATGAAAGAAATCATATCATGTATGTGAAGCCTAATTATCTTTATAGAGCATAAGAATGTTTTCTTTGAAAAAAAAAAAAATCATACCACACCATTGAATTATTTGACGTTTACATGCCTTTTTTGGGTAGCATTTGCCCAATTAGCAATTAGGTATTCAATTACGAAATTAAGGTGTATCATAATTGATAGTGTTAAAAATAGGGCAATATTATAAATCAAATAAGGAAGCATATTGTGTGTTTTAATTAAAATAATTACTGTACCTTTTTTTTTTTTATCAAATAAATACATAGTGTACAACAAGTTAAGATTATAGATTAGAGATGGCTTATACATACATAATTTGCATGAAGTTACTATTATCATGAAAATACATATGAATCTACAAACATACAATTATTTTCACTTAAAAGCACATAAGAAAATTCTTGTTCCAGATGTATGTCCCTTGTATATTTTTTTTGAAACATCGCAACTTTGTAAAATAAATCCAGTTTAGTTCCTACAATTTTCAAAAAAATTTATTGAGTCCCCATAATTTTTATTTTTCACCAATTAAGTCCTTATAACATTACTAAAATAACTCAACTAAATTTATTAAGGAGTTTTTAAAAAATCATATACTTTTTCAATCTTATATACTTGAAAATTATTGAATAGTGATGGAAATTTCCGTCACTTATCAATTGCTTTTTAGTCTAGTGATGAAAATTTTGACATCACTTGTTTTACTACTTGTTGCTAATTTTAATGATGGAAATACAACTCATTGCTAATTTTATGGATTTGTGAAAGAAAATCTGTCATAAAACTAGTGATGGACTAGATTCAAATGTAATTCATCTATTTCTAATAAATTTATAACATTAAAAATATATATAATTTGAAAAAAATATAAAAATATTTGTAATGAAATATGTATATTTTAATTTTCATTAATTATTCATATAATTAATAAAAATAAGAATGCAAAAAAATTAATACAAGATAAAAATTTCACTAATAAAAAAGACACATGAGCTATTTAAAAAATGACAACAAATTTACATTACAAATAATTTGGAATATTTTATAATCGACAGATTGTAATAGACGTTAATCATATTTAAGTTATAATTAAGTAATTATTATTAGTATTAAAACACTATTTTTCAATTTTTAAAATATATATAGTTATACCAAAATAATATATGAATCATTTCTTTTAAATTGTGAACTATATAACATATTTTTTGAACAATAGTAAATATGATAAATATTATATATAGGTGAATATTATTTATTATACTTTACTAAAGCTCATGTGTCTTTTTTATTATTTAAAATTTTATCATATATTATTTTCTAAATTCATATATTTAACGAGCAATTAAAATATACATATTTCATTATAAATATTTATATAATTTTTTAAAAATTATATATTTTTAATATTATAAATTTATTAGAAGTAGATGACTTGTATCTTGATTAGATAAGAAACAATTGAAAAGGTATATAATTTTTTAAAATTTGTAATAAATTTAGTTGAATTAATTTAGTAATTTGAAGAACTTAATTGGTTAAAAATAAAAATTATAAAGGTCTAATAGAAAAATTAGAAATTATAGGGACTAAATTGATTTTTTTAACTGTCATTATGCCCTTATTTCCAATAATGGTTCAATGTACTAAAAATAAAAATACATGGCTGCAACAGGCTAAACAAAATGTAGAAGAGTGCAATGTCAAAAAAGAATTAAGAGTACAAGAGATTGGAAAGCATTTATATATATATATATATATATATATATATATATATATATATATATATATAATTTTTTATTTTATAAAAATATACTGTTATAATTATATAATTTTTTCACAAAGTGTTAGTCCTATTGATAACTAAAAGTTTAAGAGAGTTCGAGAATTCAACATGGCCATGCTTAGTAAACAGGCATGGAGATTCATCCAGCATCCTAATCTCTTAGTGTCTAGGTTAATGAAAGCTAGATACTTCCCAAAATTTGATTTCCTTCATTCGAGCCTCGGCTACAACCCTAGTTTTGTATGGCAAAGTATTTGGGCTACGAAAGATTTTTTAGTGTCAGGAAGCAAGTTCAGGGTTGGGAACGGCGTTGACATCTCGGTTTGGAATGATGCTTGGTTACCGAGTGATGCACAGCCATATATGTCTTCAGCATGTCCGGAAGGTATGGAATTTCTTACTGTCTCAGCTTTGATTAAAGAAGATGGGTCTGGGTGGGATGCGAATTTGTGTTCCGAATTGTTTAATTCGCAGGACACTCGTCTTATTCACCAAATTCCTTTGAGTAGTCGTCGGGTTCAAGATGAATTAATTTGGACAAAGGATGATAAAGGGTCATTTAGTGTGAAGAGTTGTTATCGTTTTATTGTCGGAGAGTGTCATACTTCACCTGCGTTTAAATGGGATAGACTCTGGAAGTTACAAGTCCCTCAAAAGGTTCGTAATTTCCTTTGGCGTACTTACAGCAATGTCCTTCCCACTGCTTCTATTCTCTGAACCAGATGTGTGAATATTTCTCCTATTTGTCCTGTCTGTGGTCTTGATGAGGAAACAATCTTGCATTGCTTATTTTATTGCCCAATTGCTTTTAATTGTTGGCAACAAGGGGCTATAGTCCAGGTGACATCTGGAATCAACTCATTTG
>CATIWO010256421.1:0-24496 GCA_949673435.1 Macaranga tanarius | reverse complement strand
CTTAGTTATTAGGTCTTCTTCTTGAAAGCATGATTTGGTTGATGTGTTGACATGCCATGTTGTTTATAATCATGTTTAGCTATGTAAGAGTGCATGTGATATGATCTATGGGCTTGGAAGTGTTTTGTGTTTGATGCAAATGTTGCATGCAATGAAAATTTTTAAATTCCGCATTTTCATTGTTCTCTACACATACTTTGCTTCACGACCAGCATTGAGCACCTTCATCACTAAAAGACACTACCAGCACCAAACTAAAAATGTTATTAGCCAAGAAATGACAAATAATACCATCAACTTCTTATTTATTCCTGCAACCTTATCTTCCTTAATAACACAAGAATTATGGCATATAAGTGGGTCAATCCATTCAAAATACTCACAACCATCCTGCCATTTACAAACCAACACTTTACTTAAATTTTAAGATGGATTATAAAAGGAGAATTATACGTATGAGATATAATATCTTACCACATTCTTATTGCAAGATATGAATCTTCTTCTAGGATTCATGTTTGTCCATGATGCCCTTACCACGAGCCTCCTACCACATTCACATTCTCTGTTCATTGCTCTTTCAATCGATTTTCAATTCTTTTCAAAAAATATGGCAGCCAATAATGATGATGGTGCCTATAGGAAAACTTCCTCTAAGTTTGAGATCTCAAGCCCTAGCTGACATGGCATGCCAACATGGCCCAATAACTCTAACATCATCGTCAACATGCACGTTCATCGCACCACATTAGCAATCTCCATTACAAATAAAACCCTAGGACTAATGTGAAATTTTTTTATTACTTCCAATACTCAATTGTCAAAGATTAAGGTTATGGGACTAAATTGAAAAATCGGTCCAACTAATAGGACTGAAAATGTTATTATCCCTTAAGAAAAATTATGAAAAAATGTTAACAATTTTCTATACATTGTAATTTAAGGGGTTGAGGTCCAGTGGAAAAAAAATTATTTTTTTAATTCATTTTGATAATTAAAATACATTTTTGAATTGAATTTTTCTTAAAAAATTCATAATAAATTGTATAGTAACCTAAAAATTATAATTCTGATCTTGAAAATTTTTCTAAAATTAAGGAGAACCCTTATGTATATTTTTTGAAATGTGATTATGTCTTAATTTCTAGCTTTGACATATATGTGTTTATTTAATATTTGAGGATTGAATTTTTTTAAATTAGTCGTTTTTCTTTTATATTTATTATAGGAACAATGTCTCGCTTGAGAAGATAGCTTTATTTAAGAGATTATAGGAGGCTTAAAAGGAATTGAAATGAATCTAATCACCCATAAGTAAGGGGTCCTCCTATGGCTGCAAGAAGCCATGAACAAAACCTAATGCTAACATTTTTAAGAAGAGGTCTCTCTAAATATTGAATGGATAGTACACACATACACTCTTATAGAACATATTACAGGCGTTAATAGTATGATTCAACCTATTGTCAGTAACAGTCATATTATGGATGATTATCATAAAATTATAACTCTATACAAGACCTTATCTAATTCTCTTTAGGTGAGACTTGTAAGGTTTATAACAACCTTTTTTTGAGATTAAAGAAAGGTAAAGAACTGGGGATAAAAGAGAATTTCTAAAAGGAATGACTGGATCATATGAAACATTAGTCTATATATTATTAGAGGATTACATCTTTAAAAATTTTAACAAATCTTTCCATTTCAAGTGTTAGTTTAAGCCTTAGGACTTCAAGAGGTCCTAACATGATCTATCCGTGCATTAAGAACTATATTAATTATATATTGGATAAGGAGAAATTTGAGGAGTTTATTCCTAAAACATTTATGTAAATAAACTGAAATAAATAGTTTTATGTATTATTTATTTTTTTATGTACATAACGTTATTGTAAATTGAACATTTTTTTTATGTTATAAAGTATTTGTTTAATAATATGTATTATTATTATTTTTATTTTTATTGCCTCATAACATGGGCATTCAAGGATTGGTAGGATTCTTATATGTTGGGTCCGATAGGCTGCTCAAGAGGGGACGTGAATTGAGCTTTTTTCGAAAAATGATATAAAAACTTTAAAACTAATTTTGACAATAACTAGTACACCAGAAGATTTGAAAAGCTATTTATCAACGCTAACATATCAGAGTGAATAACTGAAATAAAGGACTCAAGACATCAGAGCTAAATTTTAAAAAGCAGAATGGTTCAGCTATAGAGTAAAACTAATATTTTTGGATTTTTTTAATAAGGAATCAAAACAAAGCATGAAGGAAAACAGTGCAAGCGTAGGAGCTAATTTTCAAGCAGGGATTTAGCTGAAGATGAATCAACAATAGAAATCAGAACTAGAAATAATTATAAGCATGCATGAAACCAAAGATAAAGAGCAAAGAGATGAGAAATCAGACACATCAATTTTATCGTGCTTCAGCTACCTGCCTACATCCACTCCTTGAGGAACTCCTCAAGATTTTCTCTTAATCTCAATCTCTTTTAACGGGCAAGAGACAACCTTGGAGTATAGTGCTATCCACAACTACTATGTTGCTAGAACTACCCCACAAACTAATTTTCAAATAGATTCAGAAACTGCTCTCTATCTGGTTTTCAAATAGCTCTAGAAAAATTGCAACCCACTGGTTTTCGAATAGAACCAGAAAACTGCTCCTCATCGCTGGTTTTGCAGATCAACCAGGAAACTTTCACTGCAAGCTTATCAATAGGTGCTTGAAGACCTTCCTTACTAGATTACAAAAGATTTTTCATGTTTTTCTTTCAAATTTCACTCAAGAAAATACAAATGAATCCTTTAAGCACTTGAGAGAGCAAATGAGCAATGTATGAAGTGCAATGCAAACAATTTTTCAATGTAATGCTCTATGCCCTTTAATGAAAACATAATGACCTATTTATAATGAGGGCTAAGCTAGAAAGAGATGCTATTTGAACCAATCACAAATTTATTTTGATAAAATAAATAAAGACAAATCGTGCTCTTTTGTCAAAAATGTTATGCATGGCTTGTGAAAGAGTGAGTGCAATGCAGAAGTGTGTGTTGTGCTGCTTTGTCTACAGAAAAGACAAGAGATAGTATAGGTGTCATAGAGCTATTTGTTCTACTGATGTATAGAATTAGCTTGTCTACAGAAAATGTTTCTTTATCTTTTTAGCCAAAAATGAAAATAAAGTACAGAGCTTGAAAACCATCAGATTTGTTAAATGAATGGTGTAGATTTGCTCTCAAGTACTTTTCACACATAAAGTTAATTTTTCAATTACTGAAATTCCCTTCAGCATCTTATATTTGGGCTCCATGGGCTTTTGCATATGACAACTTGTATTCACTTGGTTCACACTTGACAGTTTGTGTTCATACACACATTTACCACTTTATCACCAATTTTCTTGCTGTCATATATCTTGATTTAAATACATTAGCAACAACATTATTTTTATCATTTTTGTTACTTATCAAAATCAGGCGCATAACTCAAGCTCAGGTTGTAACCTTTACAAAAATCTCCCCCTTTTTGATGATGACAAAACTTGATAAAAATAACTTATTTCCAAAAGATAAGCACATGTAAAATTTAAATGCAGATATGCATAAAGAGATATATGCAGAGAATACTATGCTATATGAAATTTAAAGAAAGTCTTCTGAAACTAATTTTACAAAAAAAAAAATTTCTCCCCCTGAATTTATGTCAATAATTTAAATAGGCAATCAATTTTTTATTAAGCTCTTTGAATGAAATAACAAGGTAAGTTGTATAATAATAAAGCAGAAATGAGAGATATATCAGAGTAATGAAAAAATAAAAGTACACACCAAACAAGAATTAAATGAAAAGATGTAGATTTATCAAGCTAAGCACAAAATAAATTAGCCTGCAGTTCATACAAAAAGAAATTCAGAGAAAATACTGCAGGACAGGACTATGTTAATAATCAAAACACTAACACTAATTCTACTCCCCTTTTTGTTATCAATCAAAAAGAAAGTAATGAAGAAGAGTAGTAATTATAGTCTAAAAAAAAACATTAAGAGTCTAGAGTCAAAGATAAAACAAGCACATACTTAAATAAGAAACTAATTAAGTTTTCTAAAAATATGAAAGGGCTTAAGCTGCTAGATCTATGGATGGTTTCTGAGTTTGTCGGGTTACCCGACGGATAGGTGGGATTTGTGTCTTGTGGGCTTTATATTTGAGTTTATAGCCAGGTTTGGGTTTCATCTGTTCACCCTTTTCAGCATCCTTAGGCTGCTCTTTCTTTTCTTCCCTTGACAAAATGACTAAAGCATAAGGTAGGGGACGATTAAGAAGTGCCCTATAGATATCAGCTAAATCAGCTTCAAAATCTTCAACGAACTTGTCAAAACCAACTTGGCAGCTATCTATCAAAGCTTGGAATCTGGTTGCTGCAGAAAATAAGAATTGTTCTATCATTTTGTACTTCATTTTATCTTCTATCATCTCACCCTTTGGCTGTTTAGACGGTTCTTTAGCAGAATTTATCATTGTTGGTTTATCTCCTTTCGGCTTGTCAGCCTGTTCTTCAGCGATTTTAGCTTCCAGTTGTTCCTCAGTTTGTTTCTCAGTAGTTTCCTCAACTTTTTCCTTTTCAGACTCTTTTTCTTCTTATGTTGGCTTTTCTTCCACTGCATTTAAAATTTTTTTATTACAGTATTCACTTATTCCTCAGTATTAGATTCAGAATTCTTCTTTTGCTCTATTTCTTCTTCTTTTTCAGAGTTGAATTTTTCAGACTCTAACTTTTTAGTTCCACCTGATACTGTAATTTTAGCTTCAGACTTGTCTTCTTTACTTTGTTTCTTCCTTGGAATCTCTCTAATCTTCAATCCTTGATGAGATTTCTTTCTAATTTTGTCATAATGCCTATCAGGATCTATTCTTGTTTCAGAATCAGAATCAGCTTCAGTGTCTTCCTCGACAATTGCTTTTCCTTTAGCTTTCTGCTTCAATTTTGCATCAAAAATAGTAGTGGAACTTATAGGGGCAGAAACTTTCTTGTCTTTTTTTTTCTTCCCAGATTTCTCTTTCTTAATAATTTTCAACTTTTTCTTAAGATCGGCTTCAACTTTCTTTATTTCCTCCTTTTTCACTTCTACTTCTTCAACCTTTGTGATTTTAGATTTGGACTTGATCTTCAGCATAAATAACTTTGAGATAACTTTAGACTTCTCAATCTTCTCAAAAGTCTCATCACTTAGGTTCATTTCCAAAAACTTAAAGAGCTTTTTTAGGATCATGGCATATGGCAGCCCTTTAGATTTTATTAGGCTCGTCATAAAACTCATGATCAAATAACACAGATTAAAGCTCTTTTTCCTAATCAAGTGCCATATTATGCACAACTCAACACTGTTCACATAATCAAGGCTACCCAGTTTTAGTGCCAAAAAGGAAGTAATGAATTTGTGCACAATTCTTAAATCTTAAGAGAGAGAGGTCGAACTTACATTCTCGGTGGCTTTGATTTTAGGATTTCCAGAGACCTTATTTTTAAACTCTTCTTCATCGAAACTTTTGATTTTCTTTAGATCAGCTTTCTTTGCTAGTCTTGCACTATGATTGAAAATGTCGAAGGCTTCAGAGATGGTTTCCAGAGAGATGGTGTATTTTCTCCTTTCAGAGTGACTTCAAACTTCTTGGAATCTAGTTCTTTCACCGAGCCATAAAACTGACGAACTAGATTTTCATACACATCTTCATTGATTTTTATCAAGCTGATCCATTATTGAGCCGAGAACCACTCATTCAAGGGAAAATCAGAACTTTTGAAAAATTCCCAATCGATCATCTTTGGAGGAATCAATTTGTTGTGGGAAATCTTTAACTCAATCCCTTTTGACTTTTTCTCACCTTTTTCAATCTTAATCTTTTTTTGAGATTGTTTCAGAGATTTAGCGCCTACTTCCTTAAAATTCTTTCTCTTCTTACTTGAATCACTCATCTTGGTAAGAAAAGAGATTACTTTCCTTGGATTTCTTGGAGAATGAACAGATCCGAATAGAGAGGAGATTTTCGAGTTTAGAGAAAAATAAATGTGGGTTTGAATGGGAAGAGATAGTTGGTATTTAATAAGAAGAGGTCTTATAATAATCGTTGGATAAAAGGGTGTCTCACGCTACTATCCAGCAGATGTAACCTTTCTAATTTCCAAAAAAAATTAACTTCTTATTCAAATGCATGCCTATCCTATTTTCTCTCTAAGGCAAGTAATGTTTCCTGCTTAGGATAACGTGTCAACATTTGAAGGCTAATAATTGACATGATCTTCAGAGTGAGCAGCTGTGACTTTTCCAAAGAGGCACGATCACGAGAAAATATTGCTATTCTAATTTTTTAAAATATAATTATACTTTATTTGTTCGATTCAAAGATATTAATGAAGACTGATAAACTATCTTATTAAAGACAATTAATTCAGGAAAAGGAAAAATATTTTCACATAAAAATAGCTTAACAAAAAAAATTATGCATTTAGATCAATAACTCCTAACTCAGTTCTAATTTTGCAGAAATAATCTTCACTCAAGGGATTTGTGAAAATATCAATAAGTTGTATGTCAGTAGGCATAAAAATCGGCTTGATGTCACCATTCAACACATGATCCCTTATAAAATGATGCCTAATTTCAATATGTTTTGTCCTAGAATGCATGACAGGATTCTTGGATAAATTGATTGCACTTATATTATCATAATAGATAGGAATTTAAGAGTACCTCATTCCATAATCTTCTAGTTCTTGCTTTATCCAAAGAATTTGTGCAACACAGCTTCCAGCAGTAATATATTCAGCTTCAGTAGTTGATAAGGCCACCGAAGTCTGTTTCTTGCTAAACCATGAAACTAATCTGTTACCAAGAAACTGATAAATTCCAGATGTGCTTTTCCTCTCCATTCTACTTTCTGCAAAATCAGCATCACTATATCCCACAAGATCAAAGGATGTATCTTTATGGTGCTATAGGCCTAGGCCTTGAGTCCCCACTAGATACTGAAAAATTCTTTTCACAACTATCAGGTGAGATTTCTTAGGATTAGCTTGAAAACGCACACATAAATAGACACTAAAATGCATATCAGATTGACTAGCAGTAAGATAAAGTAATGATCTGATCATACCTCTATACAGCTTGCTGTCTACCTGTTTACCCTTTTCATCTTTGTCTAGTTTGATTGCGGTTCTCATTTTGAACTCATTCTTCATTAAATCTGAGAACTCCTTGCATAAGCTTTCTTTAGTTACACCAAAAACAATATCATCCACATAGATCTGGACAATTAAAATATGTTCAGTCTTATTTTTTGTGAAAAGAGTCTTGTCCACTTTGCCTCTTATAGACCTATTTTCTAGCAAAAACTTGCTTAGCCTTTCATACTAAGCTCTAGGAGCTTGTTTCAGTCCATACAAAGCTTTTGTTAGTTTATACATATGGTTGGGCTTATCATGTGCCTCAAAGCCAGGGGGCTGATTTACATAAACTTCCTTGTTGAGATACCCATTCAAGAAGGTGCTTTTAACATCCATCTGAAATAGCTTAAAGTTTCTGTAGCAAGTAAAAGCACATAGTATTCGAATCACTTCAAGTCTAGCCACAGGTGCAAAGGTCTCGTCAAAATCAATTCCTTCTTCTTGGTTGTGACCTTTGGCAACTAGTCTAGCCTTATTTCGAACAACATTCTCATTCTCATCAAGCTTATTTCTGAAGACCCACTTAGTTCCAATGATAGTGTGATCTTTAGGCTTTGGAACTAATTTCTAGACAATGTTTCTCTCAAACTGATTTAGCTCTTCTTGCATGGCCATGATCTAATTTTCATCTTCTTGTGTTTCCTCTATGCTATTTGGCTCTATCTTTGACACAAAGGCTACGTTACCCATCATCTTTCTAATACGATTTCTTATAGCCACTTTGTCGAATGGACTGATCAGCATGTTCTCCTTGGAGTGGTATTTGTGATATCTTTATTCCTTGGGTAGATCATAATATAAGAGTTGCTGATCATTTTGCCTTTCTTCAGTCTGGCTTTCTCCTTCAGGCTGATGTTTATTCTCTGGCAACCTTTCTCCTGTCAAGTTTGACTGATCTTCCAGATTAGCTTCAATATTCTTTTCTGGAGCAGATTCTTTCTTTTGGGCTTGGTCATTAATCTTTTCAGCTAATTTAGGTGTGGAATTTTTATTACCTACAAGAAAATCATCTACAACATCTCTACTTGGTAGAGTTTAGTTAGTTTCCTTGAAGTTAACATGAATAGATTCTTCAACAACAAGAGTTCTTTTATTAATAACTCTGAAGGCTCTACTATGTTCAGAATAGCCTAGAAAAATTCCCTCATATAATTTTGCATTAAATTTGGCTAGCTGATCTTTCTTGTTATTGTGAATAAAGCATTTACAACTAAATACCTTAAAATAGCTTATGTTAGGCTTTTTACCTTTCCATAGCTCATAGGGTGTCTTTTTCAAGGAGGATCTTACCAAAGCTCTATTCAAGATATAGCATGCTGTATTTATGGCTTCATCCCAAAAGTACTTTAGCAAATTATCTTCACTCAGCATTGTGCGTGCCATCTCTTGCAAGGTTTTGTTCTTTCTTTCCACAACTCCATTATGTTGGGGAGTTCTTCGAGCTGAAAAATTGTGACTAATTCTAAACTCATCACATAGCTCTTGAAACTGTTTATTTTTGAATTCCCGACCATAATCACTTTAAAGACTTGTAATATTGTATCCTTTCTAATTTTGAAGCTTTCTACAAAGACTAGCAAATTTGCATATGACTTGCCTTCTAGAATAGATGGCGTGACTGGTCCAAATAAATCAAGATGTAGTAGTTCAAGTGGTTTGCTAGTTGAGATCTTGCCTTTTGATTTGAATGAAGACTTTGTTTGTTTGCCTAATTGACAAGCATCACAAACAATGTCTTTTTCAAATTTTATCTTCGGCAGACCTTTCACAAGCTCATTTTTAGAAAGCTTAGAAATTAGATTCATTCTTGCATGACCTAATCTTTTATACCACAACCAGTTGTCTTCATCAACAGAAGCCAAACACAAATCAGATGCATAGTGCAAATTTTTAAAATCAACTAAGTATACATTTTTAAATATATCGCTAACAAACAGTGTTTGATTATCATGCATATCTTGTACTTCATAGTGAGTAGGCTCAAAAATGACTCTTTTATTCTTATCACACAACTGACTGACACTGATCAAATTAAACTTTAAACCTTTAACTAGTGATACTTCTTCAATGGAAGGATTAGCTCCAACTGTTCCGATGCCAACTATCTTTCCTGTGATATTGTCTCCAAAACTGACGGATCCCCTATTTTTCAGCTTCAGTTGGGTGAACTTTGACTTGTTACCCATCATATGCCTAAAGCAAGCACTATCCATGTACCATGTTTCTTGAACACTCTTACTCTTGAGGCAGACCTACAAGGGATCAGTTAGTTTTAGGTACCCAACCTAATTTGGGTCCTGATGGGTTAGTCTCAGAAAATAGCTTAGTACCTTTTGGTACCCAGATAAATTTAGCTTTAGAAAAGCTTTTCTTATAAGCACAGAATCTTGATACATGTCCTTTATGATTTTAATAGAAGCATGTGAGATGTGTGTGACTTGAAGAAACTTTTTTAACAAAGTAAGAGTTATATTTTCTTTTTTTCATAAATCCAGTAAAGCCTAATCCATATTTTTCATTTGAAAACCATTGGTTTCCCAATAAGATGTCAAGATTTTGCCTTCCCTTTGTGAATCTTTTAAGATCATTGGACAAGCTCTCAATTTTCTTTTACAAATCATCATTAGTACTTACCAGAAATGCATTTCTTTCAGAAATCACACTAAGCTCATTTTTTAGAAATCTAATTTCACCTGCAGTATTATTTAAATATTCAGATGCATGTGTAAATAAATCTCGTGCATATTTCTCTTTTTCTTTCAAATCATCAAATTGAACTTGCGAAGCTCCAGAGAAAATAGTTTCAACTTTATCATTAAGAAGTTTCTCATTTTCTGACTTAATAGATTTGAGTTCCTTCTTAAGCTTTTTATGTTTTTTTGGAAAGTTTTTTAAATTCAATGTACAGCTCATCAAATACATTACCCAAATCATTACCAGAAACAAAGTCAGAAGATTATACCTCTTGCGTGACCTCTTCTAAGGAATTAGTTTCAGATCCTGATTCCTTTATTTTAGCTTGACTCATTTCTTTACTTTCAAGAGCCATCGGACAGAGGTTTACAACTTCATTTGACTTCTCTTCTTCTCCTGAGCTTGAGCTTTCACTGTTACTCCATTTAGCAACCATAGCTTTCTTAGCTTTGCTTTTGTTAGACTTATTTTTCAACTTCAGGCAATCAGTCTTGTAGTGTCCAGGCTTATTTCATTCAAAACATATCACTTCTTACTTCTCCTTTTTCTGTAGAGGATTAGTTTTGGGGCTGAACATCTTCTCGATTTTTTCCTATAGCTCCTTTCACCTTTTTGATACATTCTTTTGAATCTTCTTATTAACAGTGCAAGATCATCTTCATCTTCTGAGCTAGCTGAGCTTTCACTATATGAGCTAATTTTGAGGGCTAAATCACTTCTCTTTTTTTTTTTGTCACTAGTTGTCTCCTTTTCTTTTTCTTTGCTTCTCATCATCATTTCATATGTCAGTAGCAAACTAACAAGCTCATCATAAAAATATTCCTTCAGATTTTTAGCTTCATAAAGAACTATGACTTTAGTCTCCCATCTTTCTGGTAAATATCTGAGGATTTTCTTTACCATTTCTTCTTCAGTGATTTCCTTTCCAAGATTTTTCAATGAGTTTACTATTTTAGAGAATCTTAAATTCGTTGAAGAAATAGTTTTGTCTGGTTTCATAAAAAATAGCTCATACTCTCTCCACAGTAAATTGATCTTTGACTCCTTAACTTGATTTGTCCCTTCGTAGGTGCCTTCCAACTTATCCCACACTTGCTTTGCTAATGTACAAGTTGAGATTCTATTGTATTCGTTCACATCTAATGCACAATGAAGCATGTTGTGTGCCTTTGCATTCAGTTGGATCTTTTTCTAGTCATCATCAAAGAAATCAGCTTCTGAGATAGTGATTTTCTTGACATCAGCTTGAGTTTTGGTTAGAACTATTAGTCCAGCAATAATGACTCTTCAGCAATCGATATCAGTAGCCTGCATAGAATTTCCCATTCTATTTTTCCAATAAGTATAGTTAGTGCCATTAAAAAAAGGAGGACGAGTGATGGAATTTCCCTCAGGTAATCTTGATGCACTATGGACAACATTAGAACTACTAACAGTCATTTTGGATCTCTCAAAGGTGTTAACCTTAGAAACAGTTTTAGAGACCTGCTTTGATACCAAGTGTTGGGTCTGATAGGCTGCTCAAGAGGGGGGGGTGAATTGAGCTCTTTTCAAAAAATGATATAAAAACTTTAAAACTAATTTTAACAATAACTAGTACAGTGGAAGTTATGAAAAGTTATTTATCAAGGCTAACATATTAGAGTGAATAACTGAAATAAAGGACTCAAGACATCAGAGCTAAAGTTAAAAAAGCAGAATGGTTTAGCTATAGAGTAAAACTAATATTTTTGGAGTTTTTTTAATAAAGAATTAAAACAAAGCATGAAGGAAAATAGTGCAAGCGTATGAGCTAATTTTCAAGTAGGGATTTAGTTGAAGATGAATCAACAATAGAAATTAGAACCAGAAATAATTATAAGCATGCATAAAATCAAAGATAAAGAGCAAAGAGATGAGAAATCAGACACAACAATTTTATCGTGGTTCGGCTACCTGCCTACATCCACTCCTTGAGGCACTCTTCAAGATTTTCTCTCAATCTCAATCTCTTTTAGTGGTTAAGAGACAAGCCTTGGAATACAGTCCTATCCATAACTACCATATTGCTAGAACTACCCCACAAACTAATTTTTAAACAGACTACTCCCTATCTGGTTTTCAAACAGCTTCAAAAAAAATTGTAACCCACTGGTTTTTGAACAGAACTAGAAAAATGCTCCTCACTACTGGTTTTGTAGATCAACTAGGAAACTTTCACCATAAGCTTATCAATAGGTGCTTGAAGACCTTCCTCACTTGATTACAAAATATTTTTAATATTTTTCTCTCAAATTTCACTCAAGAAAATACAAATGAATCCTATAAGCACTTAAGAGAGCAAATGAGCAATGTATGAAGTGAAATGCAAATAATTTTTTAATGTAATGCTTTCTGTCCTTTAATGAAAATAGAGTAACCTATTTATAATGAGGGCTGAGCTAGAAAGATATGCTATTTGAACTAATCATAAATTTATTTTGATAAAATAAATAAAGACAAATCATGCTCTTCTGTCAAAAATGTTATGCATGGCTTGTGTAAGAGTGAGTGCAATGCAGAAGTGTGTGTTGTGCTACTTTTCTATAGAAAAGATAAGAGACAGTGAGATAGGTATCATAGAGCTATACTGATGTATATAATTAGCTTATCTGCAGAAAATATTTCTTTATCTTTTTAGCCAAAAATGGAAATAAAGTACAGAGCTTGAAAACCATCAAAATTTATGAAATAAATGATGCAGATTTGCACTCAAGTACTTTTTACACATAAATCTAATTTCTTCAATTATTGAAATACCCTTCAGCATCTTGTATTTGGGCTCCATGGGCTTTTACATAGGACAACTTGTATTCACTTTTGATAAATTGGGTTCACACTTGACAGTTTGCATTCACACACATACTTACCACTTTATCACTAATTTTCTTGCTGTCATATATCTTGATTTAAACACATTAGCAACAATATTATTTTTATCATTTTTGTTACTCATCAAAATTAGGCGCAAAAATAATGCTTAGATTGTAACCTTTGCAACATTGTGAATTCTCATCTAGAATTATAATTGGCATAATTTAAACTAAATATACAATTTTAACATTTGAGATTGAATAATGATTAGGAACATAGTAAACTTTTCTTATTTAATTCATGTGAAAATATTTAATAATTTAATTTAAAATTGTGACTTAATGATATGTGTAAGTGATTGCATTTATAATATCTCTTATAGTTTGTAACTAACTATAGCATCCAAAAATATTATAAATGAACTCAATAACGTTGAGAAATTGAATGGTGATAATTATAGCATATGGTATCTAAAAATCCACTATATTGTGGAGGAGCAAGAAGCTTTGGAGGCTATCAATAATATTATGAATAAGTCCAAAGCTGGTAAGGAAAATATGAACAATGCACAATATAAGTGCGATGTGGTTGCTTTCAACACTTGGAAGAAGAAGGATTCTATTACTAGAGAAATTTTTATAAGTTTCATAAATGATGATTTGTTATATGAATATTAGTAGTATCCAACTATAAATGAAATATGGATCGCATTAAGGGAGAAAGTTAATGGAACAACTATCTCCAAATTAAGGTAGCTAACCATTAAGTTTGACACTTAGAAAAAGATCCCTAATAAGCCTATAAAATAACACCTATAGGATATGTCAAATATGATCATGGAACTCAAAATAGCTAGGCATAACCTAACTTATGAAAAGTAAGTTTATCCTGTTATCATATCTCTACTAGATAGTTGGGAATATATAAAGGTGAATATGACTCATAATGAGAACATTGAGAGCTTTGTTGATAAGAGATAAATATTTATTATTATTTTTTCTATAACACTTAGTTTGGTGATAAATTTTATGATATTATAAGCTTATTAATGTGTTTTATGAATTAGGAATCAAAATTGAGGCATTAAGCAAGATGTCTAATTTTTAGAAGATCGGCAGATTTGACTACTAAGTTTCAATGAAGGTTTTGGTATATCTAAAGTCTCAGACTGTGAAAGTGGCCTTCTTGGAAATTGAATTATGCTTTGTAAGGTTTCTAAATTAGGCTTATACATTGAAATAAGTTAATTTGCATTGTCAAATCTTGTGCCGAAGTCAAAAGGTACAGGTTCATTACTATTAGGAGCAATTGTCAGTATTTAGACCATATCTTAAACTACAGAGGTCCAATTAGGATGATTCAAAATCCTATAGAAAGCTGAGAACTATTGCTAGAATATTGATAAAGGGCTTAGCTCTAGATTCAAATTTTACCATTGCTAACTTTGTACTTAAAGTTACTGTAGAAATTTGTTTTTAATGCCTATCTTTTAGGAGTCCATGTTAGTCAAATTCTTGTGTTTATAAAAAGATAACGTTAGTGCTAATAGAGATAAAATAGACTCAGAGAAAAGTCAAAAAAAAAAATTATAGCTTTGAGGTAAATATATGTTGCTAGATTTTCTTTTCGATTCGAGGGGATTTTAAACCCTAACTCAAGTTAATGGTATTTTCTCTTCATTAACTTTATCTTTTATTTTTCTTATAAGAAATTTTTGATGTTATTATATTTTATTAATAATTTAATTTATTTAATTAGGACCTATTAAATTGATTTATTGAATATCAATTGCTAGATTTAGGAATTGATTACGTAATTGATCTTTTTCTAATCATTAAGTAGCAACTAGCAAACAAGGATTGTAGACAAACTTTTTTCTTGATGCTTCGAATAATGTGAACAAAGTTAAACATTAAAACTTATGAATTATTGCTTGAATAAATCTCAATTCCTTTGTTATTAATATTGCCTTTATATTAAATCTAAAGAGCTTATTTTACGTTGTATATTGGTTGAATTCTAATGAAAGGTTATTCATTAGAATAGAAATTAAGCAAAATTTTGGATAGTAGAGCTTATTATTGCCTAGGATTGATAATTTCTTAGAAAATAAAAATTGTTGATTAAATATATTACTTGTAAGGTGAAATTGAACCGAGAACTGAGTTTTAATTCATTGTATTTATTTTTCATTTTAATTTAATTTTGGTTATTTAGATTTAAATCAATTTGAAATTTTATAACCCCCCCCCCTTTCCTTTCATTTTTCCATAATCATTTTAACTAGGATTTAAAAGGAATTGGAATTTAAAAATTAAATTAATTAGATTTGATAATATTTCTCTCCAGAATTGACAATTATTTATCCTAACTATAGTTTTATAGGTAGATTAATTAGAGTATTTAATTTTGGAATTTTTGACACATATCATTTGCTGACATTGCGGACCACTTGGAATTGGAAGATGAATGCCTTGAAGCTACCAAGCCAAGTACCGATGCATATGTGACTAAATCAAGTTCCAAGAAAGCTTCTAGATTTAAGCATAAGAGGTTCAACAATAATCGAAAAGGTAAAGGCAGGATGAGTGAGACTAGACATGGACCAAATAAAGGAAACAAGCAATTTCTTATGGGAAAAGAAAGGATAAGACTAAAGTGACTTACTATAATTATGGTAATTTGGATCATTTTGCTTGTGAATGCATTGAGACTAAAAAGGTTTCATGTTATCTAATTTCTTCCAAAAAAAGTTATGTTTCTAAAATTTTTATTTTTAGTACTATATTACTCATTAAAGCTCATCCAATATGAATTGTAGACTCAGGAACCATAGGCCACAAATCTAGAGACAGAAATAAACTTATGGAATTTCATTGAATTCCAAGTGGAACTAAATGGATCTATATAGGTAATAATGCAAAAGCTGAAGTTAAAAGAATTGGCACATACAAATTATATTTGTAAGAAGGACGAATCTCGTACCTATATTGTAATACCCTGCCATAGAAATTAAGTTATAGATAGATTTATGGACTAAATTACATTAGAAATAAATTTAAAGGACCTATTAAGTTATTATGGTAACTTGGGGGACTAAAATGAATATTTGTTAAAAAAAGAAAAAGCTTACCTTCTTCTTCTTTTTTCCGCCAGTTTCTTCATTCTTCACTAAGCTTTTCTGTCTTCATTTTTCTTGACCTTTTCTCACCTTTCTTTTTCCTCTAATTCTTTCATTAACAATCAAAAAGTAATTTTAAGGTTTCTTTTGTAAATTCAAGGGTATATACAAAAGTTTTTGGTAAGTAAATTCATTTGGTTTTAAGTTTTTGAATTTGAATAGAATTTTATATTTTGATTGAATTTTTGAGTTTTAAGCTTGTTTATGCTAAAACAGACCCCTATGATGTTTAGAATAGTATTTGGAATTGATTTGGATTGATTTCTAATGTTTACGGTTGATTCAGGTCAAATTTCTATTTTTTCGGGTCATTGAGGTGATGCCTCAACACTAAGGAGGCACCTGAGTGCTGCTGATGTGGCGCCTCAGTGAGCCTCCCAAGCCTTAAAACCCTAATTTGAGAAGTTTTGAACTATTTTTCAGGTCTTATGACATATCTATTAGCCATAGATCAAGTTAAGTTGAGAACATTGAGGTTGTAAGATTATGTTCTTATGATTTTACTTTTGGATGTTAGGAGGAACCTCAACCCCAGTCGTAGAGCATAGCATAGTCCCTCCTAACTAGTATTTCAGTTGTCTTATCAAGTGAGTGAATATTAGTATAACACTAGTTTTGAATTTATGATATGTATTTATTGAATCTATGATGTGTATTTATATTTATGTTTTACAAATGATTGATATTTATTAATTTCCTAAATGCTATTTGCAATTATGTATTTTCTAGTTATCCGAAATCAGATGGCGTTAAATTTATTTTGAGCTATAAACATAAGAATTTTATTTCTGAAATATTTGATTTATGAGATACACTCAAAAAAAGGTGCCTATGAAATCACACTTTAAATGTCAGGTGCAAATAAAACATAATATATTGCCTACAAGCAGTGTCTCTGCCCTTGCGTATGATGAAGAATTATCACTTTGGGTAGCCAGGTGAGACATTCAGCTCCCAGACTTGCATGGAATTTATAGGTTACCACTTGAGTGTACAATGGCCTATACATTTGTACTTATATATATTGATCTTGAATAATTTTGTCTATGATTTCTTTAATTTACTTCAAGCCGTGTTAAAAAATTCTAAGGAAAGTACATGGATAGTTTATATTTATATCAGGAAAATGTTGGAAGAGAAATGTATATTTTAGTACTCAAGCATTTTTCCATTCTTGGATGGAATTTTATTTAATTAAAGTTGAATTTCTGTATCATGTTATATGATAATATATTAATGTTTTTCTGTGGTTATGCTTATATCCTTTTACTAAGTAGTTGTACTCATTCCACCTATTATAATCATTTTAGATTCCATTTTGGTGAATCAATAGATCTTTGTATAGTGTATTTTGGAGTGCCCTGGTTGTGAGCACTATAGGAGGTTGAGCCAATAAACTTTTGTTATTTGGAAATAGAACTTTTATTTAGTAAGCCTCAGGGCATATGTATAGTTTGTCTAATAGATACTGTAAACTTTATTTTATGTTACAGTATGCTTGTACTGATAACTATTTATATTAAGTAATGATATATAATGGTTTGCAGATGATTAATAGATTATTGTTGTACTGATCCTTATTGGTATAGAGAGGGGTGCGACATTTATGATGTTCTTTATGCTCTTGATATTTGATGAAATTTGGTTTTTATGCTTACTCTATTGAAGTTAGGGTGTGGTTTATATTTTCTATATGAATATATTAAGATTACTGATAAATGCTTAATTGTAGTGTATTTGGGGTCAATATTTAATTGGTATTATATGTTATTGTTTCAAAATTTGGTTTAAATTGGTTAAAGTTTATTTTTTAGGTCTTAATTAGGTTATTTTGCATTTAAAAATAATTTAGACTTAGTTTTAATATTTAGTTAGGACTTAATAATATATTTCATTTAGGATTAGGATTAGATTTTCCTTAGATTTTAGGAATTAGTTTTCTATTTTATTTTTAATTTTAACTTAAGGAAGTTGATTTGAAACTTATTTTATAAGTTTAAGTATTATGGAAGTTGATTTGAAAACAAATTAGAGCTTAAAGGAATCAAATTAAAGAAAGGATTAAGTATAAAGACATAACACGACCATGTCATTATTTAATAGGTCCATCTTCAGTGTAGAAAGAAAAGGGCATAAGCAACTGAGTATAACACGGCCTTATTCAAATTTTGATAAGGCTGTGTCAAAAGATGAAGGATGCAGGAGAGCAATGTAATAAGGCCATATTATACATAGACAAGGCTGTGTTTAGCCTTCCTGAGGTAAGTTAAATTTAGTCATTCACGACACGACCATGTTAGATCATGATAAGACTGTGTCACATGAAGCATAATTAGATCTAGAGAGTGACGTGACCATATTATTCAATGACAAAATTGTGTTACATAATCTGAATTCAATAAGGATTTGATCTTTCATGGATAATCATAATTTAACTTGTACAAAGGGACATCACCACTATATAAAAAAAACAGAGGGTGAGAACTAGGCATTTTTTCATTCATTCATTCATCATTCTTTGTATTTTTACATTCAAAATTGTTCATTCATCAATAATGCAAAACCTTACTCAAGGCATTCGAACATTCAAGGCGCTTCAAAGGGAAAAATTTAGGGGTTTCTTATCTCTTTCCATACTATTAATTTCCTTAGGTTTTTTGTAAGAATGTTTATGAGATTTTTCTTATAATCATAACATATTTAGGCCAAAT
This sequence comes from Macaranga tanarius, assembly GCA_949673435.1. Taxonomy (NCBI): domain Eukaryota; kingdom Viridiplantae; phylum Streptophyta; class Magnoliopsida; order Malpighiales; family Euphorbiaceae; genus Macaranga; species Macaranga tanarius. Next base: position 5,847 of record CATIWO010256421.1, on the reverse strand, counting down.
TTTCATTATGTATTAGGATTGATCTAAGTATTTTAAGGATGTATTAACAACTACTTTTTACATTAACTAATGTTGATTGTTTGCATATGAATTTTGTTACTATGCTTAATTATATTCAATAATTAGTTAAGGGGTTAAAGTATGTTGAGATCTAGAGGTGATGCATGCTTTGTGCTTATTATTATGTTGAATATTTAAATAAGTATTGTAAGACCGAGAAATGATTAATACTTAGGACCTAGAATAAAATCTATTGATGTTAATTGAGTTTAAAAAACTTTTAATTATCAATATTGAATGACTCATCATTAAACTTAGTTTAGTTAATTATTTATTAGATTTTGTTTAGTGAGGCGGGAGTCAATAAGTTATAGCTAATAATTGAATTAATTAAACCAACTTATAATTGCTTAGGGAAGAATTATAAGGACATTAGTTTATGAGCATTATATGCATAAATTATAATTAGGTTAAAGTAATTTGTAAATGAATTAATATCTAAACCAAATAAAAAGTGATATTCTAGTGTATGCATTTATCATATTGTTTGATTTGTTTGCTTTAATTTTTGAAATTCTTAGTTTAAATTAGCATTTAATTTTAGCAATATAGGGTTTAAGTAGTTTAATTCAAAATTAATTTTGATTTATTTAGACAAATAATTAACTAAGTAAAATAGTACTCAACAACTAATCCTCGTGGGAATGATACTCTACCTATCACTATATTACTTGAGCGATTAGTGCACATACGGTTTAGCACCAATTAACTACTAATGGTAATATTTATTATGAATGTGGATAGATTATGGATGCTTTTATGGTGTTGAACACAAACTATTATAATGGTAATCAGGGTGTTTGTTTTTTCCTTGTTCATTGAATCTAGTAATGATAATATGGATGCATAATTATGGCATACTAGATTAGGACATATTAGGTAAGATAGAATGAACAAACTTATTTGTAATGGTCTAGTAGGATCAAACATAAAATGTAAATTGGCCACTTGTGAATTTTGTTTACAAGGAAAATCTACCAAAAAACTATTTGGAAAAGGCACAAGAGTTGAATATATTTTGCAACTAATACATTTTGATATATATAGGCCAATGGATGTCAAAGAAAGGCATAAACCCTCATATTTTATTATTTTCATAGATAAATTCACTCTTTATGGTCATATCTATTTGATCTCAATAAATCTAAAGTATTAGATTGCTTTAAAAATATAAAAATAAGGTTGAGAATTAATTAGATAAGGAAATAAAAGCATTAAGGATTGATCGAGGGAGGGAGTATCTATCTAAACAATTTAAACAACTTTGTAATAAAAAAGAAATTATGAGGAAATTAACAACTTTTAGAACTCCAATAAAATAATGTTGTTGAGCAAAAAAATCAGACTTTGCTTGAAATGGTTAGGTCAATGATGGCATAAGCTAATTTACCAATCAGTTATTGGTGTGCTGCTTTATTATTTGCAGTTTATGTACTTAACCTTGTACCTTCTAAATTAGTTTTCTCTACACTTTATAAGTTATGGACGGGTATAAAGCCCAATTTGAATGAGCTGCATCTATAGGGATTTACAGCATATGTTCTTAACAAGTTTTACAAATTTGGTAAATTAGGACCGTGAGAAAAGAATGCATCTTTATAAGATATTCTGAGAACTCGAAAGGTTATATTTTTATTAGTGAGGATTCTGATGGAAGATTGAGTGAAATTGAGTCCCGTGATGTTACTTTCCTTAAACATTATTTTTCTATAAGGGATAATGTTGATAAAGATCATTATTTATTTAAGATAGATGATGATGATGATGATGAAACTGGTACAAGTTAACAAATGGTTGACAAAAAAAATATGATACCTAGTTGTTGGGGGTCATTTTAAAAACCTTAAAGGCCAATGATGAAAACATGATAACATCTTACCATTATAAGAGATTGATGTGAGAAATTATTTTTCAACTCATTTCAAAACTGTTCAAAACCCTAAATCCTTACTCGATAACCATATAGTGCCTCTTTTACTCCTTTTGAAATCAAACTAACACTACTAGAATGTAGCGATTTACCGATCAAAATTAGCGACGAACTATTTTTCATCGCTAATTACCAATGGAACTATGTTTAACAACGGATTACCGATGGAAAAAAAGTGCAGTCGATAAAATACTAAAAAAATCAGGCGGCAACAATTAACAACTATATTTACGATGGAATTAGCGACGGATATTAAATCCGTCGTTAAACTATCACTATATTTGCATTAAAAAATAAAGTTCAATGTAATTTTATTAGTGACAGATATAGTAATTCGCCGTTAAATAGCAACTGATTATTAAATCCATCGCCATTTAGTGACGAATTTTTATGTCCGTCACTATTTAGCGACGAATATTTTTTCTGTTGCTAAATAGCAATATATTAAAAAAAATCGATGAAGCCCTATCTATTTTTATAGCCGAACCTCTTCTTCTCCTCTCTCCATCGTCTTCTTTTCACCGCCGAACCTCACCTCTCCCCACCACAGCCTGAAAACCCACCACCGCGGTCAACGTCTTCTCCTCTAGTGGTGGACCGACCGGCGTCGCCTGCATCTTCTCCTCTTCTCCATCTTCGGCCGCACCTCTTCTTCTCCCCTTCTCCATCTTTGGCGACTGCCCTAGGCCATCACCGCCGGTGCCCTCAAGTGGTGCACCAATGAGTAAGTTACAAAAAGCTTAGCCTTTTTCATTTTATTTTTCGACAGATTTTTAAAAAATGGATTGCATGTGAGTGTTTGTTTGTTTGGTTGATTTGTTCACTAAATAATATGAAATTTACATGAGTGTTTGATACAAAAAAAAAAATTATTTTTTTGGATGGACGTTATGGATTTTTTTTTGAATTTTTAATAAAAGTGGGCTTGGTTATTGGCTGCATGAAAATGGTGTTGGAATTCTTATTAAGTTAATTTTTTAAAATCATTATTAGCTACAAATATATATAAAAATTAACTGAAAATATTTTGTAATTGCAATAATAAAAATAAATAAACTATAATTTTATAATGTGTAAATTATATGAAATAAGAACAAATAAAAAATGAAGATCATAAAATATAAATAATTTTAATGTATCATATTATAAACGTCAAAAAACTTTATAACTTATTTTCTTTCTTTCTTTAATTTTCTAATTTTGATTTTAATTATTTATTAATATAAAAATTTAAAATTTTTATTTTAAATATAGTTAGAAACAATATTGCCACGGGGCTAAATATGTCCTAAATGATAAAATTTGTATCCTTAATTTTTATATATTTTATGTAGATAATAATAAAAAAACTATGAGTGATTATTTTCATAGCCTTATGCTTTGATATTTTGAAACTTAAAAGGGCATAAATGTTTGTCTAATAAAAGAGTTTTTATATGTGTTTAATATCATTTTTAATAACTGAAGAAAAAAAAATTTAATGAGAAAGTGGGAGAGATTACGTTGAATTAATTATTAATTATTAAAATTTTAGCTAGAACTAATAAAGTTTCAAAGTTTTGAAGTGTTGAACTCAATTTTTAGCTAAAACTAAAGTAAAGTTAGAAATTTTAGTCAATAGATTATAAATGTAGAGATTTTTTTTTTGTAATTTGTATTTTAAGTATGTAGCCTCGAGAACTATTTCTAACTCAATGACTTAGAAATAGAAGGTAAGAGTTGGTTGGGAGGTGTGGTAAATAATTACCCACAAAATATATTAAATATTTATATTTACTATAGATATAGATAAAATAGTTATAAATTAAATGGATGAAATTATGATTAAGTCTTTTAGTTGCAATATATTTAAATGAAAATCTTATAATTACATAAATTTTAATTTTATATTAAATGGTTATTCAATCAAAAAATTTAAATTGTGCGATAAAAATTTCATTTATAATTTTATTACATCCAACATATGGTATAGGCAAAATTAAGAATTTGTTTTATTATATCAAACATATGGTATTGGCAAAAGTTAGAATTTTTTTAAAGAAAAATAAATAATATATTATTTGTAGATAAATTTGGATTAAACATTTGACATATATCTTATCTGGTGGTATGTATATTTTAATTTATATATGTGAAAACATTATGAAAAAACAACAAGTATCATATGTTTACAACAAGTATCATGTGTTTTTTTTTGGAGAGAAAATACAATGATAAAAAAATACATTTTATCATTTATTATTACAGTTGTGATTGTGTATAAAAGTGTAGTTATTTTATTACAGGATTGGCCCTATTTTATTAGGGAGATGTCTATATTTTAGGGGAAGTTCTGCCGAATGTTTGGTAGAATCCTCGTAATTCATTTATTTAGTCTTTATAGGTTGTTTGATTCTTTTTTCTCGAGGAGAGCTATTGTATAGGGGTCCAATTATGACTATACGTCATTAAGGTTAGTTAATATCACTCGTATGTTGCGAATAGCCTATATATATATATATATATATATATATATATATATTGAATGATTATTGTGACAAGTATGCATTATTATGCAATTGTAATTCTTTTATATCAAATCAAGCAGTTGGAATTATTCAACATTTTATTTAGTTGCTACAGATTGATTTTGCCTCCGCCTATTATTAATTAATTAAGTATATGTTTGAAATTTATGTGTATATTTTTGCAAATCGACACACATTTTAAATTAATTTGTCCATTATTTATTTAATATTTCAGTATTAAACTATATACTACACTTCAAAAGAATTTCTATAGTTTTAAAATTTTTTTGAAATCAATTTTATTGAACTCATTTTTTGTTTGGTTTCAATTAAATATTTAAAAACCAAAATGAATGACTTGGTTAAATTTTTATATGAATAACATCATAAAAATATTCATTAGCTATATTATTAATAAAATAAACTTTAAATAATATTAGATGAATAAATAAAAAATTTGGAAATTATTTAAATATGAAATACATGTTATCTTTTTTTTTTTTGCAGATATAATTTTGTATAGAATTTTTAGTTTTTTATTGCAGGATTGGCCTTACGTTAGTAGGAAGATGTCTTTATTTTAGGGGAGGTTCTGCCGAATTTTTGGTAGAATCCTTGCAATTTTTTTGTTTAGTCTTTATATGTGGTTTCAGTTTTTTGGAAGATTGTATACGTTAGAAAATACGTTCTTATTTTATTTTCTTATTCTTAATTATAGATTTTTCCAGAGGATAGCTATTGTATCGACCCTCAGGTAAGACTGCACAATATTGAGGTAATTTAATAGCACTTGTCTATTGCCAATAGCCTATTTATATATATTTATATATTTCTAACAAGTATGCACTGTTATGCAATTTTAATTATTTTAGATATATATGATGCATGAAGGCACTATGGATATTAAAGTTGTAAAAATATATTTTTGATTTATTAGTTGTATTTTATATATATATGTTTGCAAATTAGTACATGCATGTATATTAATTGTTTATTAGTTACTTACCAGTTGCAATGACCATGTTAAATAGCCTTAGTTAGCCGTAGCATACCCGTCCAGTGCACTCAATAATGAATGCATTGGATTGTCCAAGTGGATAGTTTGTATAAGTGATGTTGATATTCCCGATCACGTACAAAACATATGCATATCGTATAGAAATGTTTGATTTTATTTTGACAATTTTTCTCTGGATGTATATCATGTTAGTATAGATGTGCCCTAGGGCCATTATTGTATGTAGACATTGTATATTTATCCCTTTGGCAATAAAATATTCATTTAAATCAAAGTGTTTGTTTATTTGAGTATTTACCCTTAGTATTATGTTAAATGAGTTCATTATCAAG
>CATIWO010256401.1:0-15411 GCA_949673435.1 Macaranga tanarius | reverse complement strand
TGATACTTAATAATTGGGTTAATCAATGATCAATTTGCATTCGTCGCAGGCACATGAAGTGAGTTCTGAATTTGGCTTGATGAATAATTATATCATATACAGTAGAATGATCACAATTTATAATCCACAGGTCAAAGCCCTTCGTGTTCAAAAAATGATCACGGCTAGAACTTCAAAACTTCAACAGCGGTGCCTCAATTTATAGCATCACAGGTGAAGATGTAAATTAGAGCGACCGGAAAAGGCAAATTCCACTATATTGAGAAGAAAAAGAAGACGAAAAACGTAGTCCACTAACTCAAATTAGCACACTTTTGTTCCTAAGTTAAACAGATGAGATGAGATGAGATGTGATAAATATCTAAAATACAACCTCATGGCACAGGGCAGTAGCCAGTCAAGGGGCGACTCTTCAGACCCTTGCTAAATCATCATTACATAAAATTATTCAATCACAGGAATGCCTGTGATTGGCCGCCTTTTTTCCCATTTCTCACTACAAATACCCTGAAAAACCAAAGAGGTGACCAAATTTAGTAGCCGTTTTGCCATAGCTGTTGAGTCTGCTTTGAAGGTTGGCCCTGCGAACCACCCAGAGATGCGTCCCTAGAGTTTTGCTGCTGATGTTCCAGTGACATCCCTGTTTGGGAATGATAATAATTTGCATAACCAAGAGCCCCCAAATGCTGTTGTGACAGCTGTTGGCCTTGCCGAAATCCAGCAGGCTGCTGATTTTGTCCCTGAAAGCTGTAATATGTGCTAGCAGGGACAGCAGACATCGCTCGAGAACCAGGACCATGAACCCACATTGCAGAATTATCGTTCTGTCAACAAAACCACAAAAAAAAAGGTCATCCATTAGAGTTTCACATAAGAAGGTGCTAGCTTACTAATTCATGGTAATGAGATGTCAATTCCCAGTTGGGACATTACCTGTTGAAGTGAGATCAAGTGACTGCCATCCTTGTACTGAGAACTCAAAACATCATCATATCCTATGGTTGTACCTCCAGGAGCAGTGGGAGGATTCAGAGGAAAGTTCCCTGTAGGAATGTTAGTTGAACTCCCAAACCCATATGCAGAAGCAACACCAGCAGACTGAGGCAGGCTGCTCACAGAAACACTATTTTTGTACTGAGGAAGCACTGCTGCCAGAGATTGATGATATGTACTGTTACCAGCAAAAGTCTGTTGGAAAGCTGATGGCATGTATGTATAGCTCTGTGGCAAGAAAGGATAGCCAATCATGTTGGCAAAGGGTCCCAATGGAAGGGTAGGTTGCGAATAAGGATGCACAGCAAGGTGTTGTTGAAGAGTGGGCCCTGTGGCAACACTAGCACCAGGAAGAGTCTGTGCAGTTGGCTGAGGTGTAGAAATACTAGGCGCTCGCAGAGCCTGGAACATATGGAGAATAAATCAGAAAACAAAAATATAAAGGGACTGAACTGATTATGATACCAAGTATGTGAATTGTGTACTTTTTTGTAATCTTGTCTCTGATATCATCTTCCAAAAGCTCAAGTAATAAAACTGAATAGTCGATAAATAAATATACTCTGAAACCATAATATGACCTAATTCCCTACTCATTCACTTAACACTACCCAATCTGTTTCATATATTTTATTTGCTTACCTCATTGCAAGAAAAACAAACAGAAATTTTTTGACATCGACATGTTTCCAAAAAAATAAATAAATAAATAAAGAACTTGCAGCATTTACAAACTAAATAGCTGTTAAAGCACCCTCATGTAAATGGGCATGCTGGAATTAACAAGAGCACTTGTAATGACAGACACCACATGTGCAGTCATGCAATAAAAGAAACGGGGCCAAAAGTGTTGATGAATGAAAGTTCAAGAGAACTCTAATGAACGCAAATGACCAATCTAGTTTAAGATTCTTCAGCTAAGTGCAGCAACAACCAAAGTTTGCAGCACTAATAACAAGTCTTGAAAAAAGGCAACATAAGGAAAAGATCAAATCAGAAAGATCACAGAAGAGAAAACTAAGAACGGCTGAGCCAATTTAGGCCATAACACAATACAAGTTTGCCAGACACCAAATAATCACATTGCTGCAATAACAAAAGCAAGGAAAAGATTCCCAAGTAGCCTAATGCGGCATTGATTTTGCAAAGAATGCTTCTTAATTCTATCATGATACATTTACTAATTAATAAAAGTAAAAGAGGTGAACACATTCATTCCCACTCAATTGCATGTCTCCCTTAAATAATAAATTTCACAAAATTCAACAATGCTAGAGTACCAGGACTTACCTCCGGCATAGAAATGCTTGGTCCACTGATGGAAGAAGCTGTATTGCTGTACTTGGTAGGCATTGATTGTGTCACAGGGAATGGAGAATATGGAAGGTCAGGCTCCCTCCCCGGTTGAACAGATGAACCCAACAAAGTGCTTGGCAATGAATTTGTATATGCCTGCTGTAATAGCAACATATTAAAGAGAGAAATTTAACCAAATCATTGTTCTAGTTTCTGTCTTCTAGTTCCATTCTTAATAACACACCCTTGTGCAAGGAAAACAAAAATACGCATAATGAAATGCAAACATACATGTAGATATTCTACATGGACCACAAATAAATAGATCATAAATTTTCAGTATAGAAACAACAAAGATAAACTTCATATTATGCACTCTTTTTATTCCAACTCTACATTCTAATGAAGAATTCAAAGAAATTGGACGCCTTTTCTTATTTTATTTAAGGAACAAGCAATTTTTTTTATTTTGTATCTAGTGCCAAGATATATTACCATGAACAACACTTGATGGAATAAAACCCTTTAAAAAGAAAACAAGCCATAATATGAAGTATTTTAGCTGTCTTTTATATGTTTAAAAAGAAATTAAATTATTTTATCTCTGCTAAAATGAACTCATTTCTTGCAATTTAAAATTACCCTTAGGCAATTTCTCAAAAAAAAAAAAAAAGAAAGAAAGAAAGAAGAAGAAATCCCTAGGCAAGCTTTAAGCACACACAAACATTAACATTACTATTTAGCTGTCTTTTGTATGTTCAAAAGAAGTGTATTTCATCTTTGCTTAAAAAAACACTCAATTCTTGCAATCAAAAATTGCCACAAGGCAACCTTTAAGCACATACGAACTTTAACATTAATTAGCAACAATAAATTTTATCAGTCAGTTTGAGCAGTTTTATTACCATTACACTTGAGAAAGGAGTTATATTCTGCATCTGAGAGTTTGCCTGTGGGTTATTAAATGCAGCATTCAACTGCTGAGGATTCTCATAATTGTACCCAGGTGCAGATGAAGGAAATGCATATTGATTTCCCTGTGTGGCTTCAGAGGTTTCCTCCTTCAAAACCTCTGGCTGTGGAACTGCAGGTGAATCATAATTACCAGGACTCATGCCAGCTCTATGTATTAAGTTTTCATCTGAAGCATTTCTGAGATGTTCGTCACCATAATATTCAGTATTTCTACAAGAAAACATTTTGAAATTGATTATTAAAAAATTAGGCAAGATTAGGTATATGATATGAAAAGGAAAAATAAACTCCCAAAGAAAAAAAACAAAAAAAACCTTGCATCCGAGTGTACAGCTGGTGAGGCATCCACCACTTCAGATGTCTCTTCCAAGTTACTTTTCAAGGGCCTTGATGCAAATGGCCCAGAAAAGGCAGAACTAATGCCAGATCCAAAACTACCAAAGCTCAAGTGTGAGCATTCTTGAGCATGAACTTGCAAGTGATTTGGAATTATTACAGAAGGATTTTCCTCCTCAGGTGATGCTGCTTGATCATCACCCTGTAAACTTAGCTGCTGTAAGTTGGCAGCCACTGATGAAGCACCGTCTTCTGCTGAAATAGAATAACACGAAAGTTAAAAAATACAAAGAGTAATATTAACAGCTCCTTAAAAAAGATAATAATAACCCAAAATGGTGAACAATTAAAATATCATACTCATACACAGGTGAAAGTTAATAAAACATATGAAGCACTCAATAATTAATCAATAGAGCAAGGCAGAAAAACAGTGGAAACAGTTTTGGCAGGCCCTAGGGCAACAGCAGCTGGTGCAGCATCTCATCAGTCTCCCTAGGCTAAACTTGAACTAAAACACATTATATTGCACCTTAGAAATTTACAAGGTTGGAGAGCTTCTGAGCACCAATGAGTACAAATGAGAAACCAAGAAAATATAACAATTAGACACCACACATGTAATTTGAACAAAACTGAAGGGTCAAAAAAAACTACTGTAAGATATGCAAACTAACAAAATTATTAGAAATTGAAGCAGTTTCTCAACATTTGAAACAACCCTCCAGCCACTAACATTAAAATTCATACGTGATAATATTCTGTAAAATGTAAATTGAAGGTGCAAAACACAGACCAACAATGAACTTAATGCATCAAACGCACCTTCATGCTCAAAAGCATGTATATGAGGCTGATAGGAAACCACATTCCCATACATATTACTGTCGAACATGGATGAACCTACAGAACCATCTTCCTGTATGTTTCTACTGGCTATAGAAGTCACTCCAACATGATTCCCATTAAGAGTTTCCATATGATCGTCCTCCGTTGGCTGAATTTCATCTAACTGAGACTGCATATGCTGGTTAACTCTATCCATGGGTAAATCAGATGGATCAGTATATAACTCCGATTCTGAAGGTGCCTCTAAAACTGATGGCATACTAGCAGCGGATGGCTCAATAGATGGCCACTCATCATTGGAATGAACATGCTGGCTTCCAGTAAATTCTGGCTCTGCATTTATTTCTGATACCTTGGCAGAATGATTTTCTGACAAATGCAAATCATGGTTCAATGCTGCCAAAGGAGGTGCTGCAGGGTGGCGATGATTAACATTTTGGTGAGGTGGCATGGACGTTGCCTTATTCTGTGGCCTACCCATCTTCACGATGTCAGCCATCGATATTTGACCAGGGACCCCAACCCAGGGAGATTGACATCCAGCAGGAGGTTGCAATGATAGAGAAACTCCATCACCTGAACCCACAGCTGACACTTTATTTTCTGCAGCCACAAGATCACTGCAAGAAATGTATAACAAAGATGAGAAACAATAAATTCCAACAATCACAGATAGATTAACATTGTTCAACATACTGCACAAAAACAGTAAGTCATGGCAAGATGAGATGAGATCTGTAGGATAATTATAACTGTCTACATTAACAAAAAGTTAAAAACCTCTTCTATATTGATAGAACTAAGAAAAATGTATATGCATATAATCATGTTCAAATAATAGAGCAAGCTTGTCCAAGTTTCAACAACAAAGGAGAATAAAATCTTTACTTGGCAGAAAATCCAAATGAAGAACTTTTAATCATAAAAACAGAAGCACAACACATATCGAACACCAACAGCTTCAAGATATTAACATTTCTTAAGTCTAAAAATAGAAAAGCTTAGGCTGTCCTTCCAATTGCTACCCCAATTTCAAAGGTCATGATAATAAAACCTAAACATTAAGCAAATAACAGGCTGTTGAATTCATTGTTTCAACCCTCTTCACAGCACAAAAAGTGTTTATAATTATTTTAACTTTCACATGTTACAGGATGCTCTTTAAATCCACTGAAAGATGACACTAGGTTTACATCTCATGCTAGAATGACTAAAAAATTATTTTGCACGTCTCAGAAAGATCATAAAAGATCTGGTCACCACATAAGCAGCAGTTGCAGACCGGAACTTGGTGACTTTTCAAAGTCCAATCAAAGGGGGAGTAAACTTCAGAATGGCATTCTATTATAGCACCAGGCTATCAACAGCTTGTTTAAGAAAATCAGAATTGAAGGTACTCTTAAACATTAAAAGGTTCATTGCATGTGCTATAAAAGAGAAGTATGATCCTCTATAATAATAGCACAAATAAATGTAGACACAAGCATTTATTTCTGAAAAATATAAATTCTAGAAAACCAGTCCTACATCAATCATATCAGCAAAAACAGAGGACTTGTATATCAATCAAGCCCAACACATATAACCTGCTCAAAGCCAGTCGCCAATTGATGCTATTTCCTGTCACATTGGAGGCAGTAGAAGAACCAGCATAAGCATGTGTCCCATTTTCCTTCTTGTATGCAGGTTTACCATGAGAAACTCCAGGATCTGCAGAAATGCAGAAAATAAAACCATTGGAAAAGGAAAAAGACATGATGTATAATCTCTGTTTATCACAGTTCAAACGGGTTTTCTAACTAAATAAATACCAAAATATAGTCTAAATCGCACTGCAGCATGTTCATACCATTCGAGATGAATTGGCTTGAACCACCACGTCCGTAACGTTCCGCACCACCTCTTCCACCACGATGTGTTGTGTTATTGGTGACACGGGATCTTGGATCTGTTGTCTCTTTATTCTGAAGCAACAGCAAGACAGTAAGTAAAAGCCAGATGGCAAGAAACATCCCACCATTTGAGACAATTAAATTACATTTTACAAAAACTTCAACAAACTAGTCTGCTTATAGGAAGAGCTTAACATAAGACCATAAGAAAGTTGCAAGTAGCATCTCAGTTATAAGAGGTCATAAGCAATGTAAAATCAATTTCAACAAGTCCAACTTTCAAGAGAATATATGAGACAACTTTGAGTATTTTATGCATGGACTTGCCTCTTTTTTCTTTTCTCGTTTGCTCTTAACCTCATGGAAAGGATCTACAGTAAGAAAGACATCCCAGTTAAAAAAAAAGAATTTAAGTAGGAGGCAGTAAATAAAATGATATTTAGCATTACAATGCAAAGTAACCAGACGATGGTTAGACTGAAATAAACCATCAATACCAAAGATACCTTATGCATATGAAAACTGCTAGAATTCAAAACAACTTGAAGTTAAAGGGGAAAAAGAAGAAGGAACTTTCGGCAATGAAAGATAGATAGGACAGTATTGCAGCTATAGAAGACTTATTGACAAAAAAAAAAAAGCCTTTTTCAACTTTAATTCAGAACAGGAATGGTGGGTATCAATGGTCTATCCATAAAACCACCAAACACCAAGCAATATCAATGACAACAACAAGGTCAGGCAGTGTCCTAATTTTTTTCAATCAACTGTTGACTGAGTGTACCTCCAGTATTGTTATGGACTCACAGAGCATAAAAAATAACTTTGCTATTACAAACTGCTGTTCATATAAACATTTATTTGTTTGCATGTCAGACAATTAGGCTGCACAAATCCCTAACTTAAGGTACTTAAGGGTACTTAAAAGACAACACAAATTGAATTGATAGCCAAAATTTCCGTTGATTGTAAACTAAAGTGAAACTCCATCAACATGTTTTAGTGAAAAAGCTATAAACTTTAATCATGTTACTCACGAAGTCTCTTTCTCTGCACAAAATCAAGAAATTTAATTAGAAACTCCTTATGCTTCATAAAGCTATGAACTCCACAGAGTAAAATTCAGTTCAATCCAATTGGGAAAAAAAATTGAATTTTTTTTACTCAGTTTATCATTGGAGTAACGAAAACACACCTGATCAGATTTTAAAATTATTTCAGCAGAGAGAGAAGCAAACAACTTCGAATCAAAAATAAAAATTGAAAATCAAACTGAAACCCTAAACCCATCACTCACTCTAAACCAAAAAGAAACAAACTTCAAGTAAAAATCATATTCATCGCAACCGAAAAAAAAAAAAGCAAATCCTTCAAAAAAATTCAAAAAAAAAACTGCTTTTTTCTTTTAAAAAATCGGTAGAAACCAAACAGTAAAGCTACAAATTCAAAAAAAGAAAAAAAGAAACCTTGACAGAGGAGGCGATTGACGGCCTCGTTAGGGTCCATATTACAGTCTTTAAGCATAGCATAGATCTCAGGTTCAGGACAGTTAACAATCTCTTTCAAGCTCTGTACCATCTTCCTTGACCCTGCCGGTATTCCTGATATTCCACTATTACCCTTCCCATTATTTGCTGCTGTGGCGGCGGCGGCTCCTCCTCCTTTGCCGCTCATTCTCTCTCCTCCTCCTCTCCTTATCCTTCAGATCTGACAATCAACGACGTCGTTTGCTCGCTCCCTCGCTTCCTTCACACAGTGCCTCTCTCTCGCTATCTCTGTTAGAAGGTTAAATAATAATAATAATAATAATAATAATAATGAGGAGGAGACGAAGAAGAAGAAGAAGCAGAAGATATGTATGTGATGTATGTAAAGCTCTTTGCTTGTCTCTGCTTTTTAGCACCCAAAAAACCCTCTCTTTCTCTTCTTTTAATTATTATATTATTTTTCTCTTTTCTATAAAAATTTATATATATATATATATATATAAGTATTAAAATTTAAATCCTAATTTAAGACTATGAATTAGTCGACCTAATTATTATTATTATTATTATTAAATCTAACTATAATTATTAAATTAAACAATCGTAATTACTTAATTTTAACTCTTAAATAAAATTTTTATTTCACAAAAAAAAAACTCTTAAATAAAATTTTAAATTTGTATTTTATATATAAGAAAATAAAGAAAATTTTATATGTCCAATAAGTTGATCTGATTAATGGAAATATTTATAACTCTTGTAAGTTAAAAGTTACTCTATTAAAAAAAAAACTTTAAAAATGTGTTTGATTTAAACAAATTTTATAAATTTTATTTATAAATGTAAGTAGTTTATTTGATTTAAATAAAAATTTTATAAAATTTATTTTAAATTTTATAAAATTGTTTAACATTAAATTGAATAGTTTTATTTTATTTAAATAAATTGAATAAATAAAAAATAATAGTTTTTAATAATTTATTTTGGATTTATTATAAAAAATAAAAATGCATTTGACAAATTTTAATAAAATTTAAAATATTATTGTAAAAATTAATTGAAAAAAATATTTATTTATTTAGGGTGGAAACATATTCATAAATAATAGATTAAGTTATTAATCAATATTTCATGTAGGTGATCAACATGAGTCAATTTGGATTAGTTCCTAATTAAAAGAGGGCTTAATACATATCTAGGCCCCTGAACTTGCCAGCTTTTGTCATTTTGGCACCTCAACTTATAATTTTATCATTTCAACACCTGAACTTACCGTTTTTTTGTCTAAAATACACTAATTTAATCAGCTAATATATCTATCACCCCTGTATTTGCTACTTTTTTGTCAGTTTGACACCTCTACTTGTAGATTTTGGTCAGTTAAACACCTTTTACGTGTTACTTGCTAATTCGCTAATATGATGATAAGGATTTAAAAATTATATTTTAGGCAAGTTCAGGTGTTAAAATGATAAAAGCATAAATTGAGGTAACAAAGCGAAAAAAACTGACAAGTTCAGAGGTTATGTATGCATTATGCCTTAAAAGAGTGTTAGCCTAAAAGCTAAGAGAATAGACACAACCACTCGCATATACACAAAACAAACCACCCAACACTTTAAAGCCAACCAACCAACCAAAACAAAACCAACTCCAAAGATGAGGGTCTTGCTCTGCTGCAACTCCTCTGCTACACTCCCTTTATCTCCAACTTTATCTTCTCAAACAACACCAACTAAAAGATACCCAATTCTCATTAATGCAAGCAACAGTAGTGGCGGCAGCAACTGGGCCAAAAAAACCATTCTTGGAGCATTAACTGGAGTGCTTTCTTTCAATCTTTTACTCTCTTCCCCATTTTCACTTGCATCACAATCACAGTCACTCTCTTATCCTTCTACTACTGATTCTTTAACAGAGCAATGCCAGGAGCAAGAAGAGGAAGAAATTGAGCAGAATAAAGATAATATTACTAATGAGGCTCTTGTACAGGAAGCTTGGCAGATAGTTAATGATAGCTTTCTTGATGCTAGGCGCCGTCGTTGGACTCCTGAATCTTGGCAGGTAAAATAATAACTTACTGAAAAAGGTTGTGATCGACAATTTTTTGCCATTTAAACTAGCTTTTATAAGAAAGTTTGAATCTTTCTGGTTACAGCAAAAAAGAGAAGATATTTTAAGCACTTCTATTCATAGTAGATCAAAGGCTCATGATTTGATCAAGAGGATGCTTGCTAGCTTGGGCGACCCTTATACACGTTTTCTTTCACCTGATGAGGTAACTTTTCAAAATTGTAGTGGTTTAATTATGTGGATATTGATATCAATTTTGTTGCCAGAAAAGGAATACTGCCACTCAATGAACTTTTAGATATGTAGTGGTTTAATTCATAACATATTGTGTTTATCAGTACTTGGACTGGGAACTATTCTTCTTCAAAGTCCTGATGAGTTGCTTGTATACGTAACTATGCTCTTGTTGAGTTGCTTTATTGCTCATAAAGTAAAAAATAGAAAAGGTGTTTTTGATGTCTGTAGTTGTGATAGAAGGTGGGCACGGGGCTGATTTTGATACTGTTTAACATAATATGAGCATCTAAATGCCAAGCAACAACATAGCATCCTCATTTTTCTGTATGCATGGGTGCTTTATAATGGCATCACCTTATGAAAGGTAAACTTAGGATAAGATTGGGCAAAGTGGTTGAGAGGGATCTAGCATCACCAAACATTTCTATGTGTGTGGCCTTATATCAAGAAGAAAGATGCAAATTCCTGATCGTCTATTAGATTAGGTTAATACATGAGTGTAATTTCTAAATGCATCTTACTTGATTTTTCCTTCTGAATAAGCAATCCCTTATTGTGCAAAGCTTTATGTTGCAAGATGCATGTATATGTAAACTTTTATAATGCATAATGCAGTCAGCTCTTATCTTTTGCATATGTACATGGATTTACCCGAGTACTTGTCAGTTTTCCTATTGCATGACATGTGTCACCTTTGTCACTATTAAAGTTCTCGAAGATGGCAAGGTATGATATGAGTGGTATTGGAATAAACCTTAGGGAAGTTCCAGATGAAAATGGAGAGGTGAAACTGAAGGTACTAGGACTCCTATTGGATGGACCTGCCCACAATGCTGGTGTAAGACAGGTAGCTATGCAGCCAAAACTGTGAATACAAACTGCCAGTGTCTATGTATATTAATTGGTTCATGCTTCTCTTCTTAATATAACTGCTTATTTTCGTTTGTTCTTGGAGTTTCTTACATTGTTATCTTCGAGTTTAGTTTATGCTTCAAGTTTAATATTTGCTGTTTACTTATCAAATGTGTTTTTCCTATTTATGGGTGCATATGGGTATTAAATTGGAGAAAAGATGAGAATCTTTGAAGCCCCTTGTTTTGAGAGTTCATAATTCTTTCCTCTCTCCTCATTCCATTTCAAGCTTAATTGAAATAATTTTGCTAGTGGCCATTGATCTAATATTTCTTTTTCTCCCTAAAATTTTACATGTTGCTCCTTGCATGCCTAGCATCAGTTTCCGTTGCACTATCCTGTTAATTTTTTTACTGAATTTCATTGCTTAAGATGTAGTCTCAGTGCAGTGTTTTCCATCACTTAAGTCACTGTCAAATGGCCTCCAGTTATGATTGTGTGCGCAGTTTGAATTGTAAGATTTCCTTATTGATCTGTATGATTGCATCTACTATTCATCTGCCTCAATTAGCTTATGTAGATTGAACAATAGAAGCATTTTCATTAGTTGGCATTTTTCCACAAGAATTGGTATACAGAGCAAGCTTCCTTCATTTCTATATTCTTTTACTAGGGGGATGAAGTTTTGGCTGTTAATGGAGAGGATGTCAGAGGGAAATCAGCATTTGAAGTATCATCATTGTTACAAGGCCCAAATGAAACGTTTGTGACTATTAAGGTTTGTTATTGGCCTGAGATACAAAGCACTGCTATCCTAGCTTCTTTTATTTATTATTATTTTTTTCGTGGAATAGTGAGAATACATATAAATCAATTACAGGTGAAGCATGGCAATTGTGGACCTATTCGATCATTTGAAGTTCAGCGACAACTTATTGCTCGGACACCAGTCTTTTACCGCCTGGAGCAAGTAGAAAAAGGCACCACTTCTGTTGGGTATATCCGTCTGAAAGAGTTCAATGCATTGGCTAGAAAAGATTTGGTAATTGGTAAATGGTTATATATTTTTTTGGCCAACTGGTGCTAGTTTTATTGCAGTAACTATTTAGAACATTTCTTTGATGATACATAGGCTATTCTATTTGTCCCCCATTAACACACTGGACTCTTACACTCCACTATGGGAACAGAAAGAGTTCAAAAAAGAGTTGTGCAAAGTTTCAGAAATATGCAGTAGATTATTTAATATTCAGTACCATGGTAATCTATTTTGCTTCAAAGATGGTTTTACACTACACCATTGGTTCTGCTTTTGTATTTGAAATTCTTTTCACAATGGAGTGGGTAGTTCTGGTAGCAAAATCTAATTATTTTTCCTTCTCTGTTTTCATGCTGCTTTGTTTTTTTCAATAACAAAAAATGAACAAAATTAAGAACATCTATAGAAAAGTAATTACACTTTCATGGAGCTGAAAACATTTTTGATGTTTTTTGTGGGATCACTGTTATGCAGATCTTGCCAGTCTAATATAGTTAAGTAAATTACAATTGTTGCAGCAATGAAGCGACTTCAGGACATGGGTGCCTCATATTTTGTTCTGGATCTTAGAGATAATCTTGGTGGACTAGTACAGGTTTGATTATTTAATTCAACTTCTGTATAAACTTTAGCTCAATACTTAGCTTTGACATTTTAGTCTTTCTGATTAATGGAATAACTTTAAAAGCGAAAAATCATAGTTTCTGAAGGGGAAATTCTCATTGTTTTGGCCCTATGATTAGATATGTGAATTCCTGTGCTTGTGCATGATATGTGCAACTTGAACTTTTACATGCATGCATGATAGCAAGTATTCACAACTTGAACTCCTGTATATATAGTTTGCAGGTCTATGTCCTTCTACATCCCTAGCAGATAGCACCCACTAAGTAGTATAAGTTACATCATAAGAATAGTATGCCACAAAATGTGAGTTAATTGTCAATGAGATGATCATTATCTGCATACTAAGTTCTGTTATTTCTCAAGGTTGAATCTGGTTTTGTTAGCTTGATTCAATGCTTTTTCCCATTCCAGGCTGGAATTGAAATTTCGAAGCTCTTTCTAAATGAAGGGGAGAAGGTATGTTGATTTGCTAGTAAACCTTCTGTAGTTGTTAGCTTTCTTGCTTTTCACACAGGACACCAGAAATTGTTGTTGTTTATTTTTCTTCCCAAAATCTTGGGTTTTCCTTATTGGTATCAAGATTTCTAAAGGTGATATCTCTTTTTTAAGATAAAGTCTTAGGTAATCCCTAATTAGCTCATGATGGATGGTGTCTAGCATTAAAATTTCATGTTTGATGATGATTATATTATTTGGTGCTTTATCCTGATGTAAACAGGTGATTTATACTGTTGGAAGGGATCCCCAGTACCAAAACACAATAGTTGCTGATTCTGCACCAATGGTCACAGCTCCTGTTATTGTACGTTCTCTTATGTCTATGACATAAACAACATTGAATACATTGGTTTTCTTCAATACAGCCAATAAGGCTTTTCTTCACCAAAATTGATGAATCTTGTCTTCCAGCAACATCTTTTATGCATTTATCATTTGTTTATTTGATCTTTTTTTTGCCCAAGCAACAAGGATATGGATGCCACTAGGCATGGATGCAAGTAGCCAAAGCCATTACTTCACTAAAACTGTAGAGTGAAGCATGGCTTACCAGTCCAGCATGAAAAAGAGACTCAAGTAGACTTGTTCCATTTATTTTAGTTTTGTATTTTGAATGGAAATAAATATAAGAAATTGAGCTTGTTGAACTTGACATCTTGGAAGTATGATCTTTGCAAAATAGGGCTTGTTTTGTGAAATATACTTAACCTCATATGAATCAGCCCCTCTAATTTGCTGATCAAGCTGAAGCTTAAACTTCAAATTTCTATCTAAAAACATGTAAGAAAGTAACCAAAACATAGATTTGGTAGGTGTATCTCCATGTTGTGATGAGTGAGGAGGATTCAAGATCCAACAGAAACCAAACTTGGAAGGGTATGATTAAATCCTTAAAATTTTTGGAATGAGCCACATAAATCTTTCTGCCCTCTGTTTGCTGATTAAGTTTAACAAATGACAAGCAGAGCACCCTAATGGAGATTGGCATGTGGGTAGAAAGGTTAAAGATGTATACTTTGATTACTAAAATTGGAATAGAGCATGAGAATGGCAACTTGTGAAACTAAGGCCAGGTTTTCTCCAAAAAAATATATATACATATTCCCCTTGATGGGAGCAGAATAATGGGAAAGGAATAAATAACGACTAAAAATTGGTTAGTATTCTTAAGCTTGGGTTTTTTTGGCTTGGCTTGATAACTTTATAAGCCTAAGTTTGAGGATGATAACTTGTCAAATAATATTGGTCTTGTACTCTTGTTTGCACCTCCAAAATGTGCCTCAGTCTTGTTAATTACGATGGACTTAAGCTTTGGTAGACTTAACTTATCTGATGTCTTGTATGTTATTTATCTATTGGTGCATGGTTTGTTTTGTTAGTCTAAAAATACAATTCCTATTATCATAGATGAGACAATTATTTGCTTTTGTTTATATCACGAGCATGTTTTATGACCATGGCTTGAATCACTTCTTGTTAATATGTGACTTGAATTTAGCCTATGGCATCGTTATTTGAGCATTTTGGATGAGTTTTGTCATGTTTTACATGTTGGAGGCAGACATGGGCAGCAACACGGGCGTGTCTCAGGGTGTGTTGTGAACACGGGCAGATACACGGGTGTGTTGTTGGCTGTATTGGAATCTGCCGTTTTGTCCAGAATTGAACACTGGTCGAAACATGGCCGTGTAGCGCACAAAATTGATGTTTTTAACATATAATTGGTGGCCAAGTCAAGGAAATCCTACCCCAATAGGATTGGACTCTTATTTAGGAATTAAACTCTTATTTGGAATTAAATTTTTATCACTTATCACCTATTTTGAAGAGGTTCCTATATTGAAGAGAAATCTTGTTTAAGTTGGATTTTGGATTTATATCCTCTATAAATAGGGCTACATGTATATGTGTCGTATGTGAGTGTCAAAGTTGTAGAGACACCATGAATGCCTTGTGTTCTGCACGTGTGCCAAGTAGAGAGCTTGATTGGGATGTAATTGGGGCTAAGGGTTGAGTATTTATCTCCATTCTATTTTCTTGTATCTTTGGTTTGATTAGTGAATTTGTTCCTCCTTCGCCCGTGGAGCAGGTTTACGCCGAACCACGTTAATTCCTGTATGTTTTGTATTTTTTCTATTTTTGGTGTTGTGTTTGTTTATTATCTCATATAATTTCTGATCCTCTCACGCTTCCGAAACTACAAATTTCCTAACACTTCTCATGTAGGTTTTGGTGAACAAGAAGACTGCTAGTGCAA
>CATIWO010256388.1:0-20483 GCA_949673435.1 Macaranga tanarius | reverse complement strand
TAAGTATCAATTAAATATTAAGTTATAAATAATTTCAAACCTATATAATACAATTAAAGTTAGTAACTTTAGTAAAAATTTTATATATATAATAAAATTATTGATTTCTATTATAAAAATTATATATCAACAATAATAATTATTTGTTATTAAATAAATATAATTTAAATAATTAAACATAACTTAAAATTATATAGTTGGACAAAACTACATAGTTTTAAACAAAACTATGTAGTTTTGATGCTTCATACTTCCTCATTTAGATAAAACTACGTAGTTTTAAACAAAACTATGTATTTTTGATGCTTCATACTTACTCCATTCATTTTATTCTTTTTTTTTCTTTCATCTTCAAACCCTAATCTTCATTTTATTATTTCTTTTATTTTTTTTATTTTTTCTTTCTTCAGCAGCCGCCATCTTCGAACCCTAATTTCTGTTAACTTTTACTTGAAATAAATATTACATATATGATGATAGATATATTATCATATATCTATTAAGAATAAATTTTGTGGTTATTTAACCAAAATAAAATATTTATGTAACATCTTAGTTCAAGTTTATTAATTTATCTATTAGTCAGCATTATTTATTATTTTTTTAAATAGGTTATAAATTAAGTTTTTTATTATTTTATTTGTTGATAATAAATATATATTTAATTAATAATATAAATTCCCAAATTCCCGAACCGTACCGTTCCATACCGATCCGTTCTGAAAGAACCGAATCTTTGTATCGAAAAACTGGTATGGCATGTTATTCCCATACCGAACCGTACCGAAAACTGGTACTAGTACTGGAGATTTTATTTTTAAAATCCCCGAAATATGGTACGGTACTGGAGATTTTTTTTCTCCGGATTTCCTCGAACCGTGCTCACCCCTAGTTCCACACCTTTTGAATTGCTATTGGATGACATTCTGCAGCTTTCAAGTTGCTTTCAATTTATCCATTTTTCTCATGTTCCTCGTGAGGCTAACTCGGTATCTCACAAGCTTGCTCATGTTTTGTGGTTTGTATCGGATGATGCTTCATCCGTTTAATCTATTAAGTTTCTCTTTTATCTTGCTTTTACTACGGTGCAAACGTTTGTATCTATACAAATGAAATTATAACCGTTAGATTAATTTTTACTTAATTACAACCATTAATTATCTTAATGTATCAATACCTGTTAAATATTTCAATAGTTATAATTAATTAAATTTTAATCTAACGGTCTTAATTTCAGTTGTATAGATACAACCATTTGTACTATATCTTCAAAAAAAATTAAAATTTAGTGTATATATATGTGTATTGTTAGGCAAATTCCGCAAGTGCACGGTTCGCTTTAAATAATATAGATTCAAGTATGAGTATCGTTCCCACGAGGAGATTGATACCAAGCACTAGCCTTAATTTTATTTCCACAAGCTAACAGAATAATAATTGGTAAATGAAATAACAAATTAACAAATAAGAACAAACATGCTAAATCTGAAATATTAAATTTAAAATTCAATAATTAGAAACTAGAGCCTGGATTTGCTTCACTAGCTATTACTTGGATTACAGGATCAATTCACAATTCAAATCATTAACTCAGTCAAGGGTAAATCACTCAAATTACTCAAAGTCTCTTTTGAGATCATTCAAGCATACCATAGCTAAATACCGCCTATTTTCATGGTCAAGTCAATTAATTAAGGTTCATTAAGTTCTTTAGCAATTTATTACTCCCCGAAGGATTCGTCTACTTTCGTGATCGAGGTTCCTAAGTTTTACAACTCTATGAGCTGATAAATCATGCAACTTCCGTTGTCTCTAATCTACCTAAAAATATGCAATCAATCAGGCCTAAAATCAAACACAAGATAATTAAGCACAACTTGTAAAATTAACTAAAATTTAATTCATTGAAAGGAAATTAAGATCCCAACAAGTAATAGACTAGCTACACAAATCGAAACCCTAAGAGAAATTAGCCACGCATAGTTGTGACGAAGAACAAAAACACAAAATCAAATCTTCTTCCTTCGATCTTCATCAAAAGCTTGTTCTCCGTCCTAAAATATGAATGGAAGTGCAAAAGAATGAAATTGAGTAGAGTCTCCTCCTCCCAAAAATCGTCCCCCTATTCCCTTTTATAAGACAAGTCTTGTAAAAAACCTATTTGCGCTTGAATTCTTGAAAACGAAACTTTTTCAGCCCGACGTGGCTTGCATCTAGCCATGTCATAAACTATGCCGCGTCCTTAAGTTTACGGCATGGCTTCCATCATGTCGTGTTATAAGCCATGTCGTATTTGCTTTAGCTCCAGAAGTGCACACGGCTTCCAGCACGCTATGACGCATCCCACGTCGCACCAGTCCTTAGCTTTTTGGGATTTCTTTCTAGACTTTACCTACAAAAAGAGAAATATTAAATAAAAACTCATAAACTAATAAAAATTAATAAAAAGACAATAAAATCATAAATAAAGCTATAAATGAAAATAAATCCTAAATAAACCTAATTTCTACCCAAACATGACTAATTAATTATTCAAAATTTATTAAAATTCAACTCAAAAATATATAATAAATTGCACTCAACAAATTTTCTCACACTAAGGATTTGTTTGTCCTCAAGCAAAAATTAAATTTAAACATTTAAACACTAGCTCAACTACAACCAAAGAGTTACAATTTCAAAGTTATGCAAGTTGACAACACCGAGACTGAAAAATGCTTACTAAAGAAGATAATCAGACAAAAGTACATCATATATGAATAATTTACTAATCACAACCCAAGCACATAACCTATTTAGAATCCAATGAACATGACTTTTAAAAGAAAAACAAAATTGGTTGTGAATGTATTTTACGCTCCATTTCACAACATTTTTTCTCTCTAATCAAATCCTTCTACTTTTAATAATCCCCCACCGTTCCCGTGCTACTAAGTATGGATACCGCCAAGTGGGTCCTTTGGATACTCTTACTCTACTTAGAATATTGGAGTAAATTCAGAGCATATAAAAGTTTGAAATTAAGCCTTGCTCTTAATAAAAGAAAAGAGAGATTTTTTTAATATTTTTTTTATTATTTATTGAAAATTTTATGTTTAAATTCAAACCTTCGGTTCATGCTTAGGTTGTAAAAATTAAATTCTCCTTATATAACGACTATGTTCAACCATCTATTAAGTAATAAACTATCCAATATTTCGATAATTAAATCAATCATGCACACTTATACACTTGCACCCTCTAATTGCAACTAAGCATCAATTTTGCACAAAAATCAAAATAAAAAATTTTAAGGACATGCATTGCAAAAATGTGGGAAAATTGAGTTGAAAGTTAATGAAAAGAGAACAACCTCCTAAACAAATTTAAAATTTTATTTATTTATTTAATTTATATTTTTTAACTTATGTTACTAATCTAGTATTATGCAAAAGTATACATAATGCAATAATATAAACTAACTAAATGCAATAATGCAATATTTATACCTAAAATATAAATGTAACTACGCACTAACTAAAATCCATGAAATTGTAAGAAACATGTAAAATGTGAACCCTCTCCTATACTATCTACGACATTATTCTCAATGACCACAATAGCATAATAATAAAGACAAGCAAAGAGATAGAATGAAGGATAAAAAGAAAAATAAAAAATAATAAAAATGAAAAATATAAAAGAGAGAAAGGTACTGCACTGAATTAATAGCCTTGATCATAATATGCAGCAACTTCCCTTTAGTTTTTAATTTACCCATGGTGAATATGTGGAGAAAATGAACAAGGTGGAGGTA
This sequence comes from Macaranga tanarius, assembly GCA_949673435.1. Taxonomy (NCBI): domain Eukaryota; kingdom Viridiplantae; phylum Streptophyta; class Magnoliopsida; order Malpighiales; family Euphorbiaceae; genus Macaranga; species Macaranga tanarius. The sequence continues at coordinate 16,687 of CATIWO010256388.1, read as the reverse complement.
TAAGTTGGTGAAGAAAAAGAAAGAATTTAATTTAGAAGAAAGCGAAAGAAAAAAAATTTGAATAGAGAAGAAAAGTATTGAAGAGAAAAGAAAAAGAAAAGAATTTAAAAGGTGAGTGTGTCGACTAGGGTAAAAAAAATTGATGAAAAGCTGTCAGATATGGGAACACGGGATGATGCAAGCCATGTCACAAGCTGTGCTGTTTGACATGGCCAGACGTAAGTCATGCTTAAAGCCGTGTGGAGATCTGTTGGAATGGTAAATAAGGGCGAGATTAAGCACGACATGACCAATGTCGTGTCACAAGTCGTACGCCAATCTGTGAGTAGTAAGAAAAATATATGAAATGGCACACAACATGATGGATGCCATGCATGAAGCTGTGCAAGCATCTGTCCGATTTTGAAGAGGATGACACAGCTTGGAACATGCCATGATGCAAGCCGTGTCTGACCTGAAGTTAGTATTTTTGAGCTTATTCACCTCCTCTCTTCTTGCTTATGATGCACCTACATTCAAGAAAGAAAATTAAAAATGAAAAGAAAAGAAAATTGAAGTGAAGTAAGGAAAATAAAATATAAAGAGAAAATAAAAATGAAATAAAAGTAGATTGGGTTGCCTCCCAATTAGTGCTTGTTTAAAGTAACTAGCTTGACTTCCCTCCTATGAGATTAAATGGCATTGAGAAGTGCACATGAGGCACTTGCTGGAACACCCTCATTATTGAAGTAGAGTTTTAGTTTTTGCCTATTAACCTTAAATGCTCCAGTCTTCTTGTTCCAAACTTCTATAGCACCATGAGGGAATACTTGTTTGACTAAGAAAGGACCTTTTAATTTTCCAGAAAAGAGCTTGAGTCTTGAATTGAACAAAAGCACTTGATATCCTTATTTGAACTCCTCTTTTATGATGTGCTTGTCACGCCACATATTGTTTCTTTCCTTCTTAACTACTTCCTTCATGTTAGGATTTAGTCGACGTTGATGTTCAATGGAAGGAGTACATCCTTCCTCTAAATGAATCCTCAAATCGAGAGGGTGCTGTTTTAGCTCATCCTTTGGTGCCTCTTCCTCCCTCAAAGTATAGTTTGGATGTAAATTAAGAGGTAAAGGTTTATACCTTTAAGATTGATGGTGTGGGAGCACGTGGGTAGCATTTACAATATTAGTATAAGCTACTACCTGGAGGTTATCTTCAATAGGTTCCAATCCTCGAACTAAGCATAATTTGAAAAGATCTTAGGGGAGTTGTTGTTGGAAAACTTTCTCCGTACATCTTTGAATGGCATCAACTCGAAAGTATGAATTCACTATCGAAGGTTGCTTCGCCATTTTAAATACATCAAACTGCACTGTTTCCTCCCTAATTTCAAGCTTGATCTTGCCTCTCTTTACATCAATTATGGCTCCAGCTGTTGCTAAGAAAGGATAGGAATTTGGAAATCTTCTTCCATTTCCAAGATCACAATGTCACAAGGCACATAGAATTCTCCAACCTTGATTGGTATATCTTCCAAAATCCCTTCAGGATAGACTATGGACCTGTCAGCTAGTTGCAAGGAAATATTTATAGGTTTGGGGTCTTCTATGTTTAATTTCCTGCACAAAGATAAAGGCATTATGGTGACACTAGCTCTAAAATCACAAAGGGCTCTGCTAATGGAAAATTTACCAATAACACAAGGTATAGTTATACTCCCTAGGTCTTTAAGCTTTTATGGAAGCTTATTTCAGATTACTGCACTACATTCTTCATTCATGAGTATAGTTTCATAATCATCCCAATTCCTTTTATTAGATATGATGTCCTTTAGAAATTTAGCGTACTTTGGCATCTGGGTGACTGCCTCTATGAAAGGAATGGTGATTTCTAATTGCTTGAACACCTTCAAAACCTTTTGAAATTATCTGTCAAGTGCTCCATTACCCATCCTTTGAGGGAAAGGTAGGTAAGGTGTATGTATCTTCTTAGGCTCTTGATCATCACTCTTTAGTTTTACATCTTTATCTTGAGTTTGCTCTGGCTCGGCTTGTAGTTCTTTATTCTTTTGCTCAATATTCAACTACTTCCCACTCCTCAAAGTTATTGCCTTCACATGCTCTCTAGGATTTTTAGGTTGGCTTAGAAGCTTACCTATTTGGCGAGAGTTAGAAGAACTAGCGTGTGAGGCAATTTGATTCTCTAGCATCTTATTATGGGTTGCCAATTGATCCATTCTTGAAGTGAGTTGTCGGATCGCCTCCTCTTGTTGCTCAGATTTCCTAGTTTGTACTTGGATGAAACTTTCCAACATTGCCTCTAAATTTGACTTAGACTCTTGTTGTGTAGGTGTATTCCTTTGTTGAAATCCAGGTGGGGCAGCCTTGTGACCTTGATTAAAAGTTAAATTTCCCCCTTGGTGTCCTCATGAAAAGTTTAGATAATTCCTCCACCCCGGGTTGTATGTATTGAAGTACGGATTTCTTTGAGACCTACCATTAGAATTGTTCAAAGCAGTAAGTTGTTCAATGGAATGATCTTGAGGAAAAATAATACCTTGTTGGCACTCCGTAGTGGAATGTTCACCTTCACACACTTCACATGAGAACATTTATGATGGATGTCCGGTAAAACCAAGCTTTTCTAGCTTCTTTGTAAGGGAGTCCAATTTAGCATTCACCATGCTTAAGTTATATATTTCATACACTCCCGCTGCCCTCTTTAGTTGATTTCTCTCTCTATACCATTGATAATTGTTTGACACCATCTTCTTTAGGAGTGCATAGGCATCATTCGGCGTTTTACTCATGAAGGAGCCTTATAAGGTAGCATCAATGGTAATTTGTAAGGATTCAGACAATCCTTGATAGAAAGTTTGCATAAGAAGCCAATCGGGAATGCCATGGTGAGGTCAATGCCTTTGTAAATCTTTAAATCTCTCCTAAGCTTTATAGAGAGATTCTCCAGGCTATTGTCTAAATCCGGCAAGGTCTTAACGATACTTTATAGTCTTTCCAGATGGATAATAATTGGTCAAAAATGCCTTAGAAAGAGTGTCCCATGAGGTGATGGAGTTTGATGCTAGAGAGCTAAGCCACAACTTAGCCTTATCTCTCAATGAAAACGGAAACAACCTTAGACGAATGGCATCTGAACTCACTCCATTTATCCTGAATGTGTCACATATATCAAGGAAAGAGACTAGGTGAGCATTGAGGTCTTCTGTTGGTAGCCCTCCAAATTGATATTGCGAGACCATTTGAATGTATGCAGGCTTGATTTCAAAGTTGTTAGCCTCTACAGTCGGTTTTACAGTGCAGTTCTGGCTACCCCTGAGACTATGGACCCCATATTCTTCCAAAGCTCTTGCTTGAGCTCGTTGTGCCACTAAGTCAGCCATCCTTCTTTCTTGTTCTCTCTTCTCTTTTCTGTTTTTCTTGCAAGATTTTTTGATTTCTGAGTTTACTTTCTCTAATTCAAGGCGTTGTGATCTTGTTTGCATAAACTAAAATCAAGTACCTAAAAAAAAAGTAAAAGAAATTAAATAAAAATAAAATGCTAGTCGAGCAGAAATAAAAAGTGCGCTAATATTGGTATTGCCGATCTCCCCGGCAATGGCGCCAAAAACTTGTTAGGTAAATTCCGCAAGTGCACGGTTCGCTTCAAGTAATATAGATTCGAGTATGAGTATCATTCCCACAAGGAGATTGATACCAAGCACTAGCCTTAATTTTATTTCCACAAGCTAACAGAATAATAATTGATGAAATGAAATAACAAATTAACAAATAAGAACAAACATGCTAAATCTGAAATATTAACTTTAAAATTCAATAATTAGAAACTAAAGCCTGGATTTGCTTCACTAGCTATTACTTAGATTACATGATCAATTCACAATTCAAATCATTAACTCAGTCAAGGGTAAATCACTCAAATTACTCAAAGTCTCTTTCGAGATCATTCAAGCATACCAAAGCTAAATACCGCCTATTTTCATGGTCAAGTCAATTAACTAAGGTTCATTAAGTTCTTTATCAATTTATTACTCCCTGAAAGATTCGTCTACTTTCGTGATCGAGGTTCCTAAGTTTTACAAGTCTATGAGCTGATAAATCATGTAACTTTCGTTGTCTCTAATCTACCTAAAAACATACATTCAATTAGGCCTAAAATTAAATACAAGATAATTAAGCACAACTTATAAAATTGACTGAAAGTTAATTCATTGAAAGGAAATTAAGATCCCAACAAGTAATAGACTAGCTACACAAATCCAAACCCTTAGAGAAATTAGCCATGCATAGTTGTGACGAAGAACACAAATATAAAATTAAATCTTCTTCCTTCGATCTTCGTCAAAAGCTTGTTCTCCGTCCCAAAATATGAATGGAAGTGCAAAAGAATGAAATTGAGTAGAGTCTCCTCCTCCTAAAAATCGTCCCCCTATTCCCTTTTATAAGCCAAGTCTTGTAGAAAACCTATTTGCACTTGAATTCTTGAAAAGAAAACTTTTTCAACTCGATGTGGCTTGCATCTGGCCGTGTCATAAACCATGCCGCGTCCTTAAGTTTACGGCATGACTTCCATCATGTCGTGTCATAAGCCATATCGTATTTTCTTTAGCTCCAGAAGTGCATACGACTTCCAGCACGCCATGACGCATCCCACGTCGCACCAGTCCTTAGCTTTTTGGGATTTCTTTCTAGACTTTACCTACAAAAATGGAAATATTAAATAAAAACTCATAAACTAATAGAAATTAATAAAAAGATAATAAAATCATAAATAAAGCTATACATGAAAATAAATCCTAAATAAACCTAATTTCTACCCAAACATGACTAATTAATTATTCAAAATTCATTAAAATTCAACTCAAAAATATATAATAAATTGCACTCAACATGTATGTATATTATATTTTATTTTAGTTATATTTTTAAATGAAAATAAATGAAAATTAATATATGCATATGTTTTTAACAAATAAAAATATGTGTACTTGAAAAAGAAAATAATAATTTTAAATAAATATAAAGATTACACTATTGATATAATTTTTTTTAAAAAAAATCTAATTTAATTCTTTTTTTAAATATAATGTAAAGTAAAGCGTATTAAAATTTTTAGAATGATCACACTCTTTAATAGTTTATTGTTTAAAATTACATTGGTTATGATGTGGTGTTAAATTATAATCAAGAAAAATATTATTTTAAGTAAAATAATATCACTTAATTCAATTAAATTAATATATTAATTTGTTAATTAAAATTTGTTATTTTAGTTAACATAGAAATTATTAGTAAAGTAATAAAAGAAATAATTATACAAAATTTACATTACTAAATTACTCGAGTAAACATTTAAATTATCCAATTTAAAAATTATTAATTAAAATATATAAATAAATAAAAAGTTACTTAGAAATATTAAAAAAAAATTAAGGAGTACTTAAAATATTTATCATAATAAAAAAATAAAAATAATTAAAAATTTACTTAAAAAATAAGGATTGAATTAATAGAAAAAAGTTTAGGAATTTATTAAAAATTTTAAAAAAATTACAAGGACTAAATTAGAAATTTTATTTACACTGTTTACCTCTAGTTTTAACAGAAGGACTTAATGTGCAGAAAATAAAAATGTAAGGTATCAATCTGAATAAAAATGAAAATAAAAAGTCTCAATCTATACAAATAAAAATGAAGGGGTAAATCAAGAAAAAATAAAAGTACAGGGAGCAAAATATAGGTTCTTCCTCACAATTTTGAATAGAGTTTAAATAGTTTTATTATCATAAGCCTAAAATTTATCACTGAATAAATTTCATATTTGTCTTCAACTATAACATCAGGTCAATCATTCAATATTGACATCTGAAAATTGTAAATTTACTTTCTTTTTTTAATTTTTACTATTTTTTCTAGTGTAAGAAGGATGTTTATAAGAGAGTGCTCTTAGCTATATATATATATATATATATATATATATATTATAAAATCAAGTATTTTGAGATATAGAATTTTAATTATACTATTATTAATTTCTAAATTAATTTTTACAAATTTTTGAAAAAGAATTATTTTTCTGTTGTACAATATATTAGTATTTATATTAGTTATTAATTCAAATAAAAAGTTAAATAAAGAAATAACAATGCTGTTGGGATGTTTCTGTAGGAGATTTCAAGGAAATTCTTTTGAAGGTCCAATACCATCTAGCTTTGGTAACTTGACCTCATTGGAACAATTGTGAGTAAATTTTGTGATCTATGTGTATCTTTTAAAGTTTAAACCCATCATCGTCTATTAATTTACCATTCGGCACATTATACTTAATAAATTCAGCAACCTTGCAGGCGGATAAGTGATCTATACAATGTCAGCTCAACTCTTGATTTTATCAAGAATTTAAAGAATCTGACTGATTTGTGAGTTCTTTCCTTTATTAAATATGCTAGTAGTTGTCTTCTTGGTGGATTTTTTATACTCCATCTATTTATAAATGCATTTTATATTTAATTTTTTAATAATTTAAATAACATAATTATCTTTTATTTTAAATAACTTTTTTTATTAGCTAATATCATATTTAAACTTCTTATTTTTAGTTATTTCAATGTTTATTTATTGTTTAACTGCCCAATATTGAGTTTTAAATATTTAACTTTTTATATTACAAAAAAGATAAAAGAACCAAAAAATAAAAAAGTAAAAATCATAAAAATTTTCAAATTATTAACCAAAAATATAAATTTTTAGTTCAATTTTTAGGCAAAGTGGACTTTATTATTTAATTGTAAATTTTTATTGATGTTGGTACTTTTTTCAATTATTTGCATATAAGATCTATCTCAATGAAACAAGTTGACATTTAAATATTTGTTTATATTGTGTATTTAATGTGCAAATTAAATTTTAAAACTATGATTTATTTTCAAATAAATTTAGTTTTTAGAATATAAAATAAATATTTGGAGAATCAATTACATTGATATTAAATTATAAAAAGAGAAGCAAAATTATATATTTTATATGAACGGGTTTGATAATTATACAAACATATATTTATTTTTTTACATAAAATAACATTTTTACAAAAAGTAAATATATTTTCACAAAGTAAAAAAATTTAAAAAGTAAAAAACTATAGAAAGTGCAATTAAATATTTTTAATTATTAATTAACAAAAGTAGCTATTTTAAATACCACCCCTTCTTTGTATGCTTTGCATAAAATGTTTAATTTTTTTAATTAAATAATTAATTAATCATATAAAAATATTTGAAATTTTAGTCAAGTAGCCTTATATCCATATAATTATCATAAATAATTCAATAACATTTTTCTATTCACAGGTAAAATATAAGCATACTTGATAAAAGTATTTAGAATTTCACTTTATTTAAATATTTCTAAATTCATATATCTTCATTTTTTTCTATTTAGATTAGTTCTAGCTAGTTCGAATTTAAAATATGTATATTTAATAAACATATATTTTTTAAAGCTCACTCAGTTTGACATCTCCTTAAACTAAATATAAAATTATTTTATATATTATTTGTGAATATGTATCTGTAAAATAATGAGTTTCAATAACCATGCCATCTCAATTTTAAAACCCATTCAAACTGATAAGATATATATCCATATACACGTATTGCAAGTTTTATTTTAGAAAGTATAATTTCAATTAATATGGGTAGTTTAATCTTTTACTAAAATAAAATCTTGGGTTTAATTTTTATATATTCAATTATTTATTGTAGTTAACCGAAATTTTTTATTATTTAGCTAGTGAATTAAATAAGTTCCCTAAGTTTGTGATATAGATGTTTTAGAAAACTTGAAAAATAGATTACTTTCAAATAAAATAAGGATTTGAATTGAAATCAAGAATGAAATTAACTTCCACCACCGCTACAATATTTTTATCAATATCATGTGAAAACAAGATATTATTTTTATAATTTAAAAATTTTAACATTTACTAAAAATATATAAAATTGTTAAAATTCATAAAAACTCAAATTTTGAGTGACAATTTTTTAATTATAATTCTTTTTCGAATTAGTTATAAAAAACACATATAAAAGTTGGCGACGTAACATATTTTTTCACAAAACCATTACATTTTTTTAAATGTTTACGAACTTATATAACTTATACATACATATACTCTACAACTGACGTGAGATCCTAAAGAATCAGCCCACTTACTGGATTTGAATTACATTGTTAAAACTGACTTTGATTTTTTTATCTATATTTCTTTTGGAAATTAGTCTTTTATTTTATGGATGGTTAAATTAATTCTAATCATTGTTTTCAATATTTTTCCTGCAACTAATTGTATCATAAAAAGTTTAATATTTTTAATAGTTGAAAGGCTAATAAAATGCATGACCTTTTCAAATAGGGTAAATTTGACATTTTTTTTTAACCTTTTCCGCCAATATAGCTCCTCAACTAAAAAGTCAAATTAAATTTAAAAATTACACTCATCTCCTTCCTTTTTTACATATTGGTTTAAAAAAATTTTCAACCAATTACCAAAGCACTCATAATGTTTTAATTAATGAATGTTTCTAATCAAAAGATTAAAATAATTATAATTTTTAAAATTATATTTAAAATTCAGATTTATTTATTCTTTATAAAATTTTGAAAATTTATATATATATATATATATATATGCTAAAATCAAGATTAATATTATAATATTAATTTTTAAAATTTGGATAAATCATCAAAAATATTTTAAAAAATTTATTTTTAATATTTTAGTTCAATAATGAATTATTCATCATAGTTAATTATGATTGAGAATTATGTTATTATTGTAATTTTATTTTATTTTTAATCTATTATATATTTTAGTATTTTAATGTTAAAAATTTTATAAAATTAATAATGTAATATACTAATATATATTTTTATATATCAAATTTTACACCAAGATTTTTAAATTATAAGTAACTTTTTAATTTTAAAAATAATTTTTACAAATAAATTTAATTTATAAATAAATTGAAGAATTATATTTTTAAACTTATTAATGAATAATTAAATTGTATAATAATAAAATATATTTATAATTTTTAAAAAATTTAAAATAAAATTGGTACTTTAATATTATATTAAATAAAATTATATTTAATTTTTTTTATAAATTATTTTTTTCTTAACATAGGGGCTAAATTGTTCACTAACTAAAATATCAAAAATGATTTTATAATTTGTTGAAAGATTTTTTGTTTACCTGTGTGAAAAAGTAATAAGGTGAGTATAAATTTTAGGAGTAATTTGACCTTTTATCTAAAAATGTGGGGTTAAATTAGTTAAAAAGATCAAAAGGGAAAAATTGACTCTAGTCGAAAGATTAGTGGCAAATATCGAAAGATTAGTGGCAAATAGGGGTAAGCACGAGTCGGGAAAATTTGGGGATTAAAAATCTACAGTACCATACCAAATTTCGATGATTTTAAAAATAAAATCTTCAGTACCAATACCAAATTTAAAAATTTCCATACCGTACCATACTATTTTTTCGGGACGGTTGGGGATTCGGTTCTTTCTAAATGGATCAGTGTGATATGGTGCAGTTCTGGAATTTGGGAACTTAAATATATTTTATAGTACTAAATTAAAAATAATAACAATATTACTTTATATTTAATAATAATAAAAAATCAATATTGATAAATATTATTAGAAGACAAATTTTAAGAAAAATTTTCTTATTTATATAAAGAAATAGTGAAATCTCTAAAGTATGTAAAATATTTTTACTATTTTATTTCAGGGATTAATAACAGATGAATAAAAAACTTTCTATATCTCTATTAAAATTATAATTTAATTTAATTTTTTCTTAATAAAGATAGTCATGTAAACTAATTATTTACCAAATAAAATATCTAATCATCCATATATGTTAGCTATAAACAATGTTCAATAAAAATAAATTGAAGTAAATATAATATATTACTACTCGCTTAATCCCTCAAGAGAGTCATTATAATATATAAAATTGAAGTCATTCTCCGTCCAAAACTTTAAATAAAATTACTCATGATACTTGAAAAAAAACTAATAAAAGGCTAACAAGACTACTAAAATTATTTACATCATTAATTGAAAATAATACCAATAAGATTACTTACGAAAAATAATAATTAATAAGTTATTAAACATAATAATAACAATATATTTTAATTAATAAAAATGACCTAAGTTTTCTTATTTGTTGTTTATAAGGTCACTATTTAATTTAATTAAAACGAAGTAGTTTACGTCATCTTGGTTATCTATAATATATATTAATATATATATGAATATACAATAAAATAATAATTATAATAATATTATTTAACTCATTAATTTGATAATGATAATAATTTTTTTATTTTTCATATTTTAAGTTTAAATTATGTTGTAGTGGATATTTCACATTCTTATTTGTTAATTGAATTATTAGAAACTATGTAATGTGTATTTTATTATTTTAATATTTAAGTTCAAATTATAATATAATAAATATCCGAATAATAATAATAATAATAGTAGTAGTAGTAGAAGTATTAATAATTTATTTATTATATCTTAAACACAAAAATATTAATTTTTATAATATATTATTATACATATGTTATATATATATATATATATATATATCAGTTTTCGGTTCAAAACAGTTTCGGTATGGTTTGGTAAGGTTCTCGGTTCGGTTTTTTAAAAATATTCAGTATCATACCAAATTAGTTAAAAAATTTAGTTCGGGGTTAAAATTATTTAGTTCAAGACGGTTTTTATATATTTCGGTTCAAAATTTCGGTTCAGTTCGATATTTTCTCCGTCTCATGCTCAGCCCTAGTGGCAAAGTTGACCTTAAGACCTATCCTTTTTGTTTTTTTATTTTTTGTTTTTTGTTTTTTTAGCATAGTCGTATCGAAAACAACTTGGTTGTCTATATATATATATATTATCATATTATTATCATTAACATTATTAGTATCATTAAATCTTTAACTTTACACCACTAGAAATCGATCATGGGACCTTAATGTTGTGGGATCTCAACCTAAACCAAATGATTTAGGCCTCATTGGCTTTTGCCAATCTTTCAACTAATCTATCTATACTATATTATCTTATCTTAAACTAATAATTACTAAAATTTAAATATAATTTTGGCAGTAAATTTTTTATTTCCCCATATACATATTTAACATTTTAATAATTACGTTTCTCCTTTTTGTTTCTCGCTTAAAAAGGAATCTGAGAAATGCATTGATCAGTGGCCCTATTCCAACTGAAATTGGGGAGCATGTAAAATTACAAAGACTGTAAGTTAGAGTAACATTAACCTCATATACTCCGAAGTAATGTGTGTGCGCATTAACCTTATTTGTTTAATTGATTTACGATCATTGCAGGGATTTGAGTTTCAATAACTTAACAGGCCAAATTCCAATATCTTTATTCAACGTCACTTCCCTTAATAACTTGTAAGTATTAAACGTGCAAATCTAGCTACTCTATTATTGCTTGAAGATGTTTTGAGTTATGGTAGAAGAGTGTTGAGTCCATATGTTGATGTAGGTAGTCCGACATGTAACTAAAAGAAATGCAAATAAATGTAGTAAAAGGGTTTTATGATAGAAACGAAACCTCATTAATCAAATAAAAGGGTTTCTATTATACTTGATTTCTTTCATAACATTATATTAATTGATGGCCTCTAGGTTTCTAGGAAACAATAGTCTAACAGGAAGCCTTCCAACCCAGAAAAGTGATACTCTTCAGTTCATGTAAGTTCTCAATCAAATGAAACTATTTTCATAATTTTTGTTCAGAACATGTTCTTGATGCTATTCAACATTGCTAATACACTTGATTTTATGTTTTCTTTCCAGAGATTTATCTTACAATTATCTTTCAGGAAGTTTTCCTTCATGGGTATCCTCGAATCTACAATTGTATGCCCCTTATCATGGGACTTCTTTTAATTTGAAGAAAATGATCAATTCTATCATGAATTTTGGTCCAATTATCAATTGAACCCTACGTTGAAAATTATTTCAATTTTCTCCTTCAATTTTATAAATTGTGTTAATTCTATCCAATTTTATTTGAAGAATCTAATTATATTTCCAAAAGTTACTTTAGATCCCTATAAAATAAATTTGAAACTTATTAAATTTTTTATCCTCCTTTTGTTACAAGAAAAAAAAATATATATAAAAAATTATTTTAAATTCTAGTTTTACCACTCAACATAAATCTAAAAATTAATTTATAAATATTTTCATAAATTTAGTTTTTTCATTAAAAAAGCTTATATTCTAAGTATTTTAAAATTCTCTTCTAAACTTTCAACTATATTATTTTAAAAAAAATTCTAATAAGGATCAAACAAAAGAAATATGAAAAAAAAAAAGAGAAATTCTAAAAATAGTAGTAAAATATGAAAAATATTTGATTTTTGAAAAAAAAATAAAATAAAAAATAAATAAATTTACTACTATTTATAATGATAGTTAAAAGTGCTTATATACTTTGTATTTTTCATTTTTTATTAATATTGGAATATATAATAAATTGATTCACAAGTTATAACTTTTTTTTTTTTGTTTTTGTTATTATTTTCTTTGATATATAAAAGTTAAATTTTTATATTTTTAATTAAATTAATTTTTAAATTTATTTCAACAGTGGTAAAATTAAGACTTATGAATATTTTTAAAATTTTATTTTTTATATAAAAATAAAAAAATTTTGAACAGTGTCAAATTTATTCTATAGGGGTCCAAAAGTAATTTGTGAAAATACAATTAGATCCTTCAAATAAATTTGGATAGAATTGACACAATTCGTAAAGTTGAAGGAGCAAATTGAAATAACTTTCAAAGTAGGATTCAGTTGATAATTAGCTCAAAGTTCAGGATAAAATTGATGATTTTTCCTTTAATTTATTATCATTTTCTATATATGCTTACCACAAGGATGCTTGCATTTTGAAGTAACCATTGTATGAACTTATGCTGTTATGCAGGAATTTAGTAGCCAACAATTTCACATTTGACAGCTCAAACATGAGGTGAACTATATTGACCCTTCAATAAAAATTCGATTTTCTATTTACCAACAAAAAGTTTTTGATTTTCTCGAGTGGGTTCGTCCATTATGTTTCCAGTCTAAAATTAACTAACAATAGTTACATTTTTCAATATGTAGTATTCTACCAGGATTAAATTGCCTACAGAGAGATTTCCCTTGCCATAGAAATCCTCCACTATGTAAGTGCATGTTTTGGTCAACAGTAATTAATAAATGTTACTGAAAAATATCATACAATGCATATAATTAGTAGGTAATGACATTGTTATGTTAATGCCACAGATGCAAATTTCTCTATCAAATGCGGTGGTCCGGAGATGAGAACTTCTGACGGCACTGTGTATGAGGCTGAAAACTCATCAACTTTTGGTGCAGCATACTTCAATATAACGAGGAGTGAAAAATGGGCAGCGAGTAATGTGGGCTTCTATGCTGATAGAACAAGTCCATCATATGTTGAGAACAATTTGAAACAAGCGACTAATACCGACATCCCTGAGCTTTATCAGACTTCAAGGATATCTCCAAGTTCACTTAGATACTATGGCCTTGGTCTTCAGAATGGGAATTACACTATAACCTTGTTTTTTGCAGAAACTAGATTAAGTGATCAAAGCACACGAACCTGGGAAAGTCATGGAAGACGTGTTTTCAACGTCTATATTCAGGTAGCAACTCTTTGACCATATAGACATTGTAGGCTAACTTGCTATTTATATATATAACCATTCTTCTTATTTTCTTTGTAAAGAAATTGTGTATCAAATGATGGTCCATCACAATTAGAGTTCTATTTGGTTTTGAAGGGAAACTTGGAATTGAAGGACTTTGACATTGTAAAGGAGGCTGGTGGAGCTGAAAGGGCAATTACAAAGACTTTTAATTATAATGTAACAGAGAACTATCTTGAAATTCACCTGTTTTGGGCTGGAAAAGGAACTTGTTGCACACCAGTACAGGGTTATTATGGACCCATTATTGCAGCACTAAAGGTTGATCCAGGTATTGAAAAAAAATGATCAAATACTGACTTTCTTTTTTCTTTTCAGAACTTATAATTTTACTGCTGCATATTAATTGTTACTGGGTCTGCAGATTTTACACCAACTGTTAGAGGAATGCCACCAGTTATTGATCAAGGGGACAGCAAGACAGGGCTGATTGTTGGTATTACTGTGTCTGCTGCTGTTGTGAGCTTAATATTGTTATTTTTGATTCTTTACTTCAAGAGAAAAGCACACAGCAATGATGAGGAAGGTAGGTGAAGCCCCCCATGCATATATCTTTACAGTAAATCAATATGTTTGTGCCAAAATTTTATAACTGCAATTTATGTTGCTTAAATTAACAGTTTTACTTGGCATGGGCCCTAAACCGAATACATTTAGTTATGCCGAATTGCGAACAGCCACAGAGGACTTTAACCCTTCAAACAAGTTGGGGGAGGGAGGATTTGGTGCTGTTTATAAGGTAACTTGTGTCTTATATTATCTTATTATTATTATTGCGTTTTGATAGATCTTATATTATTATTAGGAAAAAAAATTAATTCTATCTTGAATTTTAGCTAACTTCTTAAATATATTTTAAACTAAAATTTGATATTAATGTGGTCATTATATATTTCAAATTATTTAAGTTATATCCAATTATATTTATAAAATTAGTTTAAAGTTCTTAATAAAATAAATTGATTCATAAAAAAATTTCCCTTCTTTTTTAAGAAGAGGAAAATGAAATATAAAAAAAATGCTCCCAAGTCTTAATATTAATATTTTTGAAATAATCTCAAACATTAATTACTAAAGTGTTTCATAAAATTTCAATTTATTCACATTATTTCTATAATCCTAAAAAGTCGCTATGTTTTTTTTTGGGCAAAAAGCCCCTATGTTTTAGTTGTTTTTTAAACTACATTTTTCTACTTTCAATTGTATTATTTAAAACTTTTCTAGTTGAAGTCAATTTTAAAAAATAGTGTGAAATGAAAAAAATAAAGAGTTGCAGATATTAATAAAAAAAAATTCTTAATAAAGAATAAAAAGAATAAAAATAAAGAATAAAAAAAAAAATTCTTAAAATTTATTTTCTATGGTGATATAAAAATGATTACTCTGTATTTTATTTTTATTAATATTAATGCATATAGTAAATTGATTTATAAATTGAGACTTTTTGTTATTTTCATTGATCAATAAAGATAGTCTATAAGATGATGGTAAATGATATAATTTTGCTCAATTGTTTGGTCTTTATATGTATTTAATTTTTTTGCAAGCAAAAAAATTAATAGGACTAAAATAAATAGATTTTAAAGTAATTTTTAAATTTGATTTTGATTTTTAAAATGAAATTGAATATAATTAAAATAATTCAAAAAGTATAATGGCTAAATTGACATAAGTTTTAGTTAAAGATACAATTGAAAATTTAGTTAAAATTTAGAATAGAATTGATGATTATTACCATCATCATCATAGGGTGCGTTTTTGGCTATATTATTATTAGGGCACATGTTTATGTCTGATAGAGACATGTTGTTAGGGCATTGTATTGGTAGTGGAAATATGCACAATCAGACCATAATTTCGCCAAATTATTATTGTTTTCCTTGTTATTGAATCATATAATTTTTTGAAATTTTAATCAAAACAGTTTAAAGTTTTTGGCAATCGCAATTTAGCGAGAATGAGAGTAGTGTTTTATGTAAAGGAGCTTCTTAATTATTTTACAAGTATTGTATTTAATAATTATATTTATAATATATAGAGTATAAATAAAATTTTTATTTTGTAAATTTAAAATACTTAAAATTATTGAATTGGGTGTATTGTTCTGGATGCAAGTAAACATTTTTGATATGTAACTAAAATTGTGGTCGTTAATTATAGGGTACACTTACTGATGGGCGAGAAGTGGCGGTAAAGCAACTCTCAGTGGAATCTAACCAAGGAACTATTCAATTTATTGCTGAGATTGCTACAATATCAGCTGTTCAGCATCGCAATCTGGTCAAATTGTATGGATGTTGCGTGGAAGGGAATAGACGTCTCTTGGTATATGAATATCTTGAAAACAAAAGCCTTGATAAGGCCCTCTTTGGTACGAACACATCAATTAAATTCATATTTAATTTTGAACAAAATAATGATATATCCATACATCACAAATTCAATTATATATATATTCAATCAAGGACTGTATTCTTATGTACTGTATGTAGAAAAAAATGGGTTGCATCTCGATTGGCCAACCAGGTTCAACATATGCGTAGCTACTGCAAGAGGACTAGCTTATCTACATGAAGAGTCAAGGCCAAGGATTGTACACAGAGATGTGAAGGCAAGCAATATTTTACTTGATGCAGATCTTTGCCCCAAAATATCAGATTTTGGACTGGCGAAACTGTACGATGACAAGAAAACCCATATTAGCACTCGAATTGCAGGAACTATGTAATCATCCTATATCCATTACTTCCAATATTTTTATTAAATTAAAAGGTTCTTGCTATAAACACTTATCAAGAAATTAATATATATAGTATGTTTTCTTCTCGTTTTCAGCGGCTATTTAGC
>CATIWO010256383.1:0-15616 GCA_949673435.1 Macaranga tanarius | reverse complement strand
TGCTGCTTCTGTTGTGAAGAAGATGGTAGCTTTTCATGGATGAGTGTGTGAAGAAGAGGGTATGGTAGAGAGGAAGGTGATTGTTTATGGAGTTAAATGATATTTTTCTTCTAAAATAATTTATAATTTTTAAATGAGGTGGCATCACTGGCGTGGCAACTTTAGCTGAGTAGGATTGCTTACATGTCAAATATTCTAAGAATATTCCTCGTCCGGCTGCCACCTGGACACACAGCCACCAGGTGACTGGCCAATGATACTTAAATTGAAGTTTGGTACCCAATATGAAACCAATTGAAGTTTAGTACCCAAAATGAAATAAGTGTAAAGTTGGGTGACCTCCCAAATAATTAACCTGCATTCTACTATATCCTGAACATATGATGGGATCTTTTTTACCCTTTTAATTGGAATGATTTATATTCATATTGAATAAATGTTTTTTAAAAGTAATTTCTAGATTATCATCATGGTTCAACTACTGTCTGCATGATCTGGCTATTGTTGTGTGCTCTTCAGCTAGTCCAAGTTTTCTAAATATAGTTTGTATGTATGGCCCTATTTTGAGTCCAATTTTAAATCCTAAACTTGCAGATGGTTCAGATCCATATTTGTGCTCTAGTAAAATCATTGAATGTTCCTGGGACCAAGAGGAGCAAGTATGGAATTTTATGTGGGTCTGGATAGATAAATCTACGCCCAATGATTTCAACACCTTCAGGAAGGTTCGTTGCAATTGTATTTTGCTATGCAAATATGTTTGTCAGATTAAGTGTTGTGGACTAATTTGAGCCACTTACTGATTAAAATATACGTAATGCGAAGTATCAGAGACAACATAACAGAGGCTGTCTTGTTAATGAGATTTATGAGACTATTCGCCTGCCCATGTATGCTAATAGGATAAGATATGAGAGCAAAGTTCATCAACATATAGCTTCTGTACGGCGTAGGTGATGCATGGCCACTATGGGTTGCATTTTTTTTGGTTTAGGCCACTGGTTGAAGTGGTTACGATATCCAGTGATGGCTCAAGCATGCTGGTGCTTAGTGGTCCACTTTGCTGAGGTTGGGTGAGCATATCTTTTAGAGGGCCACGGTGGTGTTCTGTAATTAGCTACAGCTTTGTTATAACCTCATAGCATGTACTGTACTGGTGAGTTCTATTATCGGGTTTTAATCAGCCGCAAAATTATGTCTAAATGATAGTTGTCCAGGTCAAAGAGAGTTAGGACTAGGTCATGTATATTAGTATTATTTCCGCCCTTTATGTAGTGATTCCATAAGTTTTTTAAAAGTTAGCCATTTTTTAGAATTAGAGCCACGCTTTTGGAATATGCTCTTAATTTTATTACATTTGTTGTCTTAATAAATAAATAAAAATTATATTTATTGTCTTAATTTTATTATATTTATTGCTTTTTGTTGCTTTTTGTTATTTTTTATTGCTTTTTGCTTTTTTGTTGCTTTGTTGTTGCTTTTTTGTTGCTTTTTTGTTGCTTTGTTGTTACTTGTTGCTTTTTTTGTTGCTTGTTGCTTGTTGTTGTTTTTGTTGTTTGTTGTTTTTTTGTTACTTTGTTGTTACTTTTTGTTGCTTGTTGCTTTGTTGTTGCTTGTTACTTTTTGTTGCTTTGTTGTTGCTTGTTACTTTTTGTTGCTTTTGTTATTGCTTGATGTTTATTATTACTTTTTAATAAAATGTCAACACTTTTTAAATAGAAAAATCTTGAGTATAAAAAAATATTGATAAAAAATAGTTCCTTAAAAATAGAAAAAAAAAGTTTAGTAAAAAAATGAAGAAAGTAGAAAAAAAATGATCAAATTTGAGTAACAACACTAACAAAAATATTGAGCAAAAAATAAAATAAAAACATATTAAGAAAAAAATAAAATGTTGAGAGTAATTTAAAAATAGAAAAAATCTTGAGTATAAAAAAATCTTAAGAAAAAAATATTAAGAAAAAAAATATTGATAAAAAACAGTACCTTAAAAATAGAAAAAAAAAAAGTTTAGTAAAAAAATGTTGAGAAAAAAATGAAGTAATAAAAAAAAATTTTGATTCAAAAAAATTTTTTTTTTGCTTTGTTGTTACTTTTTGTTGCTTATTGTTACTTGTTGCTTTATTGTTGCTTTTTATTATTTGTTGTTAAATTTTCTCTTGTTTCTTTTTGTAAACAAAAAGAAACAACAAATAATTATTTTTTCAATAAAAATATCAAATAAATTATGAAATATATCAAATAAATTATTGTTTTTATTATTGATACTAATAAAAGTAAAAATTATATTTATTGAAGGGTAAATTTTCTTTTATTTCTTTTTTTTTTTTGTTTCTTTGTTATTTTTTTTATTTCTGTTTGTTTCTTTTTGTTGCTTTTGTCATTTTTTATTATTATTTTTAATATTGATACTAATAAAAATTATATTTATTGAAGGATAAATTTTCTCTTATTTCTTTTTGTTTTTTTGTTGTTTCTTTTTTATTTTTTTTGTTTCTTTGTTATTTTTTTTATTTCTGTTTGTTTCTTTTTGTTACTTTTTTCATTTTTATTATTATTTTTATTATTAATACTAATAAAAGTAAAAATTATATTTATTGAAGGGTAATTTCTTTTTGTTTCTTTGTTGTTTCTTTTCTCATAATTTTTTATTCTAAATAATAATTTTTTAAAATTTTGATACTTACTATTATTTAGAATATAAAAATTAGACTAATTAAATAAAAAATTACCCATAATCTTCAATAATTATTTCTTTCATAATTATTTAGAATTCAGAAATTAAATTAATTAATATTAAAAGAAATATTGATAAAAAAGAAACAAAGTGCAGGAACAAGAAATGAAGGAGTGCAGGAAATGAAGTGCAGGAAATGAAGAAGAAGTGCAGGAAATAAAGTACAGGAAATAAGAAAGTAGTGCATATGTTAAACAATATGTAACAATACTGAGAAAAATATTTGAGTAAAAAATAAAATAAAAAAATATTGAGAAAAAAATATTGAGCAAAAAAATATTAATAAAAAACAGTACCTTAAAAAAATATTGAGAAAAAAAATATTAATAAAAAATAGTACCTTAAAAATATAAAAAAAAAAAATTAGTAAAAAATTATTGATAAAAAAATAAATAAAGTAGTAAAAAATTGATTTAAAAAAAGGATCAAATAGCTTCTGGAAGAGTCAAACAGATTAAGAAGAGTCAAATAGCTTCTAAAAGAGTTATGGTCTAGATTTGAAAAAAAAAAAAAAACTTCTTTAAAGCTATTTTTGAAAACATTTTTGGTCAATGTGGCTTTTGATATTATTTTTGGTTTTCTGGCTATTTTTGAAAAAAAACCCCTATAGTTTTTATGACTAGAAGTATTGTTATCCCGAAACTGATGTTTTAACCATGCACTTAATGAGTTTCATTAGCATTTAGCAAATTATATATATTCAATAGCTAGTAGAATAGGTGTGATAAAAAAATTATTTTTTATTTTAACCGGTATATTTAGATTTCAGCATATCTTTTTCTCACATTTTATATAAAGACCATGAACAAATATATTTATTTATTTCTCATCATATTCTTTTTAATATTTTCATTAAATTTGTAAATAACTAAATTTAACTTATTTCTAAATTATAAACCATGTAAATTATTAATATGACATAAATTTAAGTATGAAATATTTTTTTAATTCTACAATGTTAAACAATTTTTTTATAATTATTCTATAATTTTATATACGTAAATTAATTAATATTTCATTTTTATTGCAACACCCCTCCCCACCGACACCCTATCAAATAATTTCATAATGCATATTGTCCTACCTAGAGTACCAGCGCGAAGAGTCGTCACTTCTATATCGAACCTGTTCTAACATAACATCCAAACACCAAGAATTTATAATCATATAGACAAAATATCATTCAACCAAAGCATGTAATAGATGGCAAGAACCAAGTAAACCCTACTGGTATGAAATATGTACATATATACTTATATACATATATAGATAGTGTTCTACAAAGGGGGGACATGGGCAAAAGGGCTACCCAAATATATCCAAATCAATACACCGAAATGAATGGTATAACTCAACAACCCTAGAAAAGCTAGCCCTAAGGAGTACTGCCATATCTACACTCAAAAGGGCAGTTACATCCCTATCTCACATCCCATCTGGCAAAAAGAGAAAAGATCCATAGTCTGAGGACGTCTATGTCCAGGTCAAAGAGACCCGAACACCTAAGTTAGTCTCGTGAGTCACGGAGATCACCGTCAAGCAGCCATCCATAAAGTCTATCCTCTCTGTATGAGTATGATAATCCACTGCGATCGGCTCTATTGAGATTCTGAACGAAAGTATAGCATCTGCATCGTGGAGGATGAAATATACCGTCTCAGTCTCTGTACCATTAACTTCATATGTATGGGTCGTCCAGTATACAACCATTTTATTTACACTATATACACTGCTAAGCTGTGCAAAGAGGAAATTTAAAATAAAAGAGTGGTGAGTATTTTCACAAGAAAATACCCGATGAGCAGACTGATGTGTGATACAAGCAACGAAAGGAATAATGACTAATTAACCCTTTTCAAATTATATTTTTAACTAAAGCCATAATAAATAACAGTTTAAATCAAATGATTCCAATTAATATCAGATCAACTCATTTTACTAGTAAAACATAAATCCCATATAGGTTTTTTAGCAAAATCAATAATTTCTCAGAATCCTAGTTTGCTCAAACATTCTGCACGTTATATTAGAATGTAAACTATTAAGTTAAATCAATATCTGGTCAGGTTGCTATCAATATAGTGGGTACCAGTCAGCACATTGAAGGTTCAAATCAGGTATGCATACCGGTATAGAAAATTACTCGGATTAGCGCCAAAGGCTTTTATAAATCTCGAGTGATGTCCTAAAGATAGTAATCATAAGTCTCATACTCATATCCATTAATAGACTTTGTACCCCAGGTACAGGAAATAACAATCTCACGTAAGCTGTTATATTTCGAACACAGTCTTACATCTCACCGAACCCTGTCGTACCCTAAGTATGGTCTTACTGCAACTTTTTCTTTTTAGTATATTCATAAACTCACAAAATAATCACATTTCCAATGTAAACTATATTTTCAGTCAAATAAAACTCAATGAAGTCATTACAATGTATATCTGAGCTAACAGTTAAACAAAAGCATCTCAAAATCACTTTTTTGGATCATCAGAACATTATTTTTTATACAGAGGCATAGCCCCTGCACTCACTGAGGTGTCGTTTATTCTCCTCTAAGTCACTAAAGCGATGCCCTATTGATTAATAAGGCATTGCCTTTGTGCTGTTGAGGCGTTGCCTTTGTGCTATTGAGACGTCAACTTTATGACACTAAAGCGTTGCCTCTGGGGTTTCAATAGGCTGAGATGCCGCCTTAATGCACAGAGGCGTCACCTTACTATAAAATTACAATGTTCAAATTTTGACAAATAGCAAACGGAAACCATTTTGATCAATTCGCAAATTGATAAAAAATAAAAGAAGGCATAATGAATTTTGATGAGAGGATTCCACTCATAAAGAATGTTGGCTTCTTTTTTTCTCTGCTTCCTTGTGAGCTACTGAAAGTAAAGAAAATTTTTCTTGCTTTTTGCTTGTTTTTTGGGCAAAAAATGGTACCGTTTTGTACCATTTCCCCTCTTGTTTAGCCATAGGAGGTTTGAGTCACCTCCTCCCTTCTCCCACGGCCAACACATCTCATTATCATTTTTTTTTTCATTTGTTGATAAATGGCAATTATAGCCATTTCACTATTTAGTCCCCCAACTTATTTTATTTCAATTGTATCCTTTATTCAAACTTATTTTTTGAATAATTTAGTCCTACTTAAAAATAATTTTAGTTACTCAGGTTCGGACTTGACATTTCTCCCTCGCTTAAAAAATTTCATCCTCAAAATTTGAGGTACACTAGTTCAACAATTAATTCGCATCTAATAAAAATAGATATGGGTAATGCTGCCTCATATCCACCTCTCATTCCCACATCACTTCTTCACATGAGTGATTCTTTCACAGTACTTTAACCGAAGGACAACTTTATTGCATAACACTTTTTGATCTTTAGCTAGAATCGATATCGGTTCTTCTTTATAGCTTAAATTTTCTTTCAATTCCACCAGTTGTTCCCATAGTAGGTGCGAATGATCACTTCTATATCTTCTCAGCATTGACACGTGGAAAAAATCATGAATTCTAAATAAATTTAAGAGTAAAGATAATCAATAAGCTACCGATCCGACACGTTCAATCACTTCATACGGTCCGATAAATCTCAGGCTTAACTTACCATGCTTACCAAATCTCAGCACACCTTTCCACGGTGATATCTTTAAAAATACTTTCTCACTAACGTGGTATTTGATATCTGCTCGCTTTAGATTGGCGTAGCTTCTCTGTCTATCCTAAACCATTTTCAGATTCGCTTGAACTAAAAAAAGATTCTTTATAGTCATTTGCACCAATTCTATACCTAATAGCTTTCTTTCTCCAACTTTTTCCCAATAAATGGGGGTTTTATACTTCCTTTCATATAAAGCTTCAAATGGAGCCATACCAATACTACTTTGATAATTATTATTATAAGTAAATTCCATCAATGGTACTTGTTTATCCCAATTACCTCCAAAATCTAATGCACTAACTCTAAGCATATCTTTTAATATTTTGATGGTGCGTTCAGATTGGCCATCTGTTGGAGGATGAAAAGTTGTACTAAGCCTCAGTTTAGTACCCAATGCTTCCTGTAGACTTGGCCAAAACCGTGATGTGAATCTTGGATAGCAATCGGATACGATCGACACTAGTGCTCCATGCAACCTCACGATCTGTTTCATATATAACTCTGCTAATTTGTTCAAGTTGTAGCTGATTTTGACTGGTAAGAAGTGTGCTGATTTTGTCAAATGATCAATGATCACCTAAACTGCATCTTTCTTTGCTGGGTTTTTGGCAATCATACTACAAAATCTATTATGATATATTCTCACTTCCACTCAGAAATTGGTAAGGATTGTAATAATCCAGCAGGATGTTTATGTTCGGCCTTCACTTGCTAACAGATCAAATATTTGGACATAAATTCTACTATATCACCCTTCATTCCTTTCCACTAGTAATTTTCTTTCAGCGCCCTATATATCTTTGTACTCCCTAGATGCATAGCATACGCCGAGTAATGTGCTTTTTCTATTATTTCTTGTCTTAATTCATTTACGTTTGGTACGTACAATTTACTTCCAAACTTTAAAATTCCTTCCTCGTTGCAATTTAAGTCTTTCACTTTTCCACCCTTCGTATCTTCACTCAGCTTTTTTAGTTCCTTATCCACTTGTTGTGCTGCCATAATTCTCTCTATTAAGATCGGCCTTACCTTCAAGGTAGCTAACACTCCACTAGAGGTATATACCTTAACCTCAGCATTTAGCTTCCTTAATTCAATCAACAATGGCATTTTAACCATGCGGATATGATATAGACTTCCACTCGATTTTCAGCTTAATGCATCTGCAAGTCCGCAACCACATTAGCCTTCCCTGGGTGATATTCTATTGTGCAATCGTAATCCTTTAACAGCTCCACCCAATATTTCTGTCTCAAATTTAACTCCTTTTAAGTTAAGATATACTTCAAGCTCTTGTGATCTGTAAATATCTGATAGGGGACTCTGTAAAAATAATGTCCCACATCTTCAACGCAAATACTACTACTGCTAACTCAAGATCATATGTGGGATAATTCTACTCATGTGGCTTTAATTGCTTTGATGCATACACTACAACCCTTCCATTTTGTATTAACATGCAACTAAGCCCTTGCTTCAAAGTATCACTATATACCACGTAATGACCTCCTTCCACTAGCAATGTCAACGCTGGCGCAGTTACTAATTTTTCCTTTAAGATTTCGAGGCTTTATTGATAATTTGAATTCCATTCGAATTTCACATTCTTCCTTAATAATTTCGTTAATGGTGATGTAATAATTGAGAAATCATGTACAAACCTTCGATAATAACTTGCCAAACCTAAAAAGCTTCGTATCTCCGTTACATTTCTTGGTGTCTCCTAGTTTACAATCACCGCGATCTTACTAGAATCCACATACAACCCCTTAGCAGATATCACATGTCCAAGAAATGTAACCTTATCTATCCAAAACTCACATTTACTAAATTTGGCAAACAGCTGCTTATCTCTCAAAATCCCTAATACGAGTATCAAATGCTCTTTATACTCCTTTGTAGACTTAGAATATACTAATATATCATCGATGAATACAATTACAAACCTATCCAGATAAGGTTTGAACACTCGATTTATCAAATCCAGAAATATAGCTGGAGCATTAGTTAACCCAAATGGCATCAAACTCACTAAGGAATAGGGGTATGAAATTCCATCTCATCTCACCTCCATCAATCTTTACCCAAACATCTCTATATACATTCTTATAGACTATATTCATTCCCATAGGCATGCTTACAATCACAAGTTCATTCAAATCATTCATCTTAAGTTTATTATGCATCACAAAAGTTAATGATATAAATGAAAACGTAGCACCTGGATCAATTAATATATGTGCTAACTTACTGTTAATATGAGCTTTGCCTACTATCACATCCAGTGACTTTTTTACTTCTTTCTCAGTAATAGTATATATTCTAGTTTACTGCATGCCACTGGCTGCTGCACTCGGTTCTCTTAGTTGGTTCCTAGGAAGTTCTGTCGCACCAACTCTCTTTCTCTCTAGGCACAGTTATAGGTCTTCCTGCCCTAGACAACCTCCCACCTCTTTCATTATGAGGAGTGTGGGATGCTTGTACTCATAATTCTCTTGGATATGCCTTTGTGTAATTTCTTGTATAATGCCCGATTTCATTGCATTAGTAGCATCTGATCTCTCTTTGGTTACATCTTCCTGTATGATTTTTTTACACACGTTGCACCAAGTTAACGTATCCCTACCTTATATTCCACTTCCTGTACCCATTTGTCCTAATGGCCTTGTTAGTTATCTTACTGATATTTGACTTCCTTGAGGTCTGTTTCCACCTCCCGACCTCACATCACTCCTGGAGTATGGTGAAAACCTTAATTTTCTATTCTCATTTCTTTTCCAAGGTTGTCGCGATGACTCAGCTTATTGATTAGGCCTGTTTTGGGTTGAAGCCTCTAGCTCTTTATTTAGCTTTTCTTATTCTATGGCTTTCTCAACCCATCCTCTAAATGTAGTTCCTGGATACAAGTTCAGTTTCCCCTTCAAAGATATATGTAATCCTTTTTGAAATTTTTCACTCTTTATTTCCTCCGTAGGATAGATATTCTTGGTGTACTTGTACAGATCCTCGAACTTGTCAACATATTCTCTAACCGTCATGGATCCTTGTACTAAATTAATAAATGCAACCAATTTCTCCTTTCGATAGTTTCAGTTAAGTATTCCCTACGAAATTCTTCCTGGAACACTTGCTAAGTCAAAGCTTCACCATACAAATTTTGAACCCGAGTCAACCAGTCGTCTGCCTTATTAAACATTAAGCCATAAACATTACTTATCTTTTCTTCATTGTTGAGCTATAATGTCATGAAAGCTTTTTCCACAGTCTTGATCCATCTATCAGCCTGGCCTAGATCCAACGTACAATGGAAATCATATGCCCCGCATTTCTTTGCGTGCTCGATTACATGTCTAGGTCTTTTGTACTTCTCCTTATCCATCTCAGCCATCACTGTAGCCATAGTGCATGCTAATTCCATAGCATCCACATACATTACTGGTGGAATTGGGTTGTTGATTACATTTCCTTGCACCAACGGTGGTGGCTGTCCATTACACGCTCTTTGTGGTACGTTGAAATTCAGTACTTAAGCGCCAATCATCGAGCTACCCTGTTCACTTCCTGTACTAATTCCTTACATATCACTTCCCTCGTTTTTGACAAAGGCTTCTGATGGAGGATGTTCTCATGATAGGCTTCTACCTCTAGTTACACTCTCATCTCTCTCTATCAAATTTGTCTCACCAATCTGCACACCTCGACCCCTACCTCTACCTCTCGGCCTACCTCTAGGTCTTCCTCGTGCACCTAATCCGTCTTTTCTAATTCTTATCATCTCTTAACTTCCTACAATTCCAAAATCAATTCATTTTAGTAATTCAGATCATCAAATGTCATATTACTAATCATCATCCATTCAACACACATATTTTTCCTAAATTCTCATAGAATTACCTAATCTAAATTTCAAACCTTAGACTTCAAAACCTATCAAATCCATTAAAAATCCTATTTCTATAATCTAAACTTTCAAACTAGGCTCTAATATTAAAAATTATGACACCCCTCCATCGGCACCCTCGTCAGATAATTTCATAATGTATATTGTCCTACCTTGAGTACCGGCACGAAGAGGCATCACTTCTATATCAAAACTGTAATAATATAACATCCAAACACTAAGAATTTATAATCATATAGACAAAAAATCATTCAACCAAAGCATGTTATAAATGGAAAGAACCAAGTAAACCTTACTGGTATGAAATATGTACATATATACTTATATACATATATAGATAGTGTTCTACAGATGGGGGACATGGGGAAAAGGGCTACCCAAATATATATAAAGTAATACACTAAAATTAATGGTATAACCCAACAACCCCAAAAAAGTGGCATAACTAACCCTAGGGAGTACTGCCATATCTGCACTCAAAAGGGCAGTTACATCTCTATCTCATATCCCATCTAGTAAAAAGAGAAAAAATGCAGAGTCTAAGGACGTCTATGTCGAGGTCAAAGAGACCCGAACACCTGAGGTAGTCTTGTGAGTCACGGAGATCACCGTCAAGCAACCATCCATAAAGTCTATCCTCTCCGTATGAGTATAATAATCCACCGCTATCGGCTCTAGTGAGATTTTGAATAAAAGGATAGCATCCGCATCGTGGCGGATGATGTATACCATCTCAGTCTCTGTACCATTAACTTCATATGTCTGGGTCATCCAGTGTACAGTCATTTTATTTACACTATATACACTACTAAGCTATGCAAAAAAAATTTAAAATAAAAGAGTGGTGAGTATTTTCATAAAAAAATACCCAATGAGCAAACTGAATACAACGTAACTCCCGAAAGAAAATAACAGAGTGTGATACAAGCAACGAAAGGAATAATGACAAATCAACCCTTTTCAAATAATGTTTTTGACTAAAGCCATAATAAATAACAGTTTAAATTAAATGATTCCAATTAATATCAGATCAACTCATTTTACCAGTAAAACATAAATCCCATATAGGTTTTTTAGCAAAATCAACAATTTCTCAGAATCCTAGTTTGCTCAAACATTATGCATGTTATATTAGAATGCAAACTATTAAGTTAAATCAATATCTGGTCAGATTACTATCAATATGGTGGGTACCAGTCAACACATTGAAGGTTCAAATCAAGTATGCATATCGGTATAGAAAACCACTCGGATTAGCCCCAAAAGCTTTTATAAATCTCAAGCGTTGTCTCAAAAATAGTAATCATAAGTCTCATACTTGTATCCATCAACACACTATGTACTTCAGGTACAGGAAATAATAATCTCACGTGAGCTGCTGTATCTCGGACACAGTCTTATATCTCATCAAACTCTGTCGTACCCCGGGTACAGTCTTACTACAACCTTTTCTTTTTAGTATATTCATATATTCATAAAATAAATCATATTTATAATATAAACTATATTTTCAATAAA
The DNA here is from genome assembly GCA_949673435.1 of Macaranga tanarius. Taxonomy (NCBI): domain Eukaryota; kingdom Viridiplantae; phylum Streptophyta; class Magnoliopsida; order Malpighiales; family Euphorbiaceae; genus Macaranga; species Macaranga tanarius. The sequence goes on along the minus strand of CATIWO010256383.1, from coordinate 3,794 downwards.
ACAAAACTCAATGTAGTCATTACAATGTATATCTGAGCTAACAGTTAAACAGAAGCATCTCAAAATCACTTTTTTGGATCACCAAAACATTATATTTTATGCAAAGGTGCCACCCCAGCACTCACTGAGGTGCTGCTTGTTCTCCTCTGAGTCACTAAGGCACCGCCCTATTGATTGATGAGGCGTCGCCTTTGTGCTATTGAGGCGTTGCCTTTATGACACTAAGGCATCACCTCTAGGGCCTCAATGGGCTGAGGTGCCATTTTAATGCACAGAGGTGCCGCCTTACTACAAAATTACAACGTTCAAATTTTCAAATTTTGAAAAACAGCAAACAGAAGCCATTTTGATCAATCCGTAAATAGAAAATAAAAGAAGGTACAAGGAATTTTGATGAGAGGATTCCACTCATAGAGAACATTGGCTCCTCTTTTTTTTCTCTGCTTCCTTGCGAGCTGCTAAAACTAAAGAAAATATTTCTTGCTTTTTGCTTGTTTTTGGGCGAAAAATGGTGCCATTTCCCCTCTTATTTGGTCGTGGGAGAGGTGAGTCACCTCCTCCCTTCTCCCATGGCCAACACGTCTCATCATCATCATCATTGTTTTTTATTTGTTGATAAATGGCGATTATGGCCATTTCAATATTTAGTCCCCTAACTTATTTTATTTCAATTGCGTCCTTTGTTCAAACTTATTTTCTGAACAATTTAGTCCTACTCAAAAATAATTTTAATTACTCGGGTACAGACCTAATATTTATATAGTCTAATTTGATTTTTGCACATTGTTTTTATTAAACCACAAATTAAAAGTAAAATCTAATTTTTTGTTTATTTCACAGTAACAAAATGTATTTATATAAATATTTCATTTCAATATAATCTAATTAATATATTTTGCAGATTAAGTATATTAAACCCCTAAAGAAAAGAATTATTTTTATTTCATACTAGCAAACTATAATTATATTAATATTTCATTTTTTATAATCTAATTTATATGTAGATTAAACGCCCTAAACTACAAATAAAATATAAATTATTTTTATTTCACACTAATAAAATACAATTACATTATTTTCTATTTTTATTTTAAAATTTTATTCTAATTTAATAAAAAAATATAAAAATACATGTTTTAACAAAGAACACCGACGAACAGCCAACCAAGCAATGACAGATCAAGGTAGAAATGGCAATGAGTCGAGGGGAGGGGCGGCGGCTGGCACTAACTAAAAAAGGGAATTAGTTTAATGCTATTAAAATAAATTAATGGAAAAAACATACTTGATTTCAATGGCTTCAACCATGGTAGAGATGTCGTGGTGGTCGGTGGGCAGAGGGAGAAAGGAAGGCAGCATTTTAGGGTGTCCCATCCTTACTTAATTAGTATTAGAGATAAAAAAAACAAATAACTACTTGTTGTTGAAAAAGGAATTAACAATGGCAATTGGGTAGTGGAAATAGAGCAAAAAGAGATTAAGGAATCGTTGGCCATGATTTTTGATACCAAGTTAGAAATATTGTTTGAAGTTAAAGGCTTGCTTATATTGATCTCTCATAACAAATATATATATACAAGTGTGTAGATAAGAATAATAAGTAAATACAACAACAAGTAGTTATGTATTATTTATCTCTAATAATTAATGACCGATTTGAATAACCATTATTAATTAGCAACGTATTAGCAGTCCATTACTAATTAGCGACAGATTTGCAGTTTGTCACTAATGTATCCCTAGCTTTTTAGTGGGCAACTCCTACCATATTTTAGCGGCGGTTTCTTTAGTTCGTCCAAAATTTATTGTTATTCTAACTTTTATGTAATTACTGATGAATTTAGTCCGCCGCTATATTCCATCGCTAAAGGGTTTTTTATATTGTGAAAATTGAAAAAATCTTTGACTAATGATGAATAAATTTTAGAAAAAAAAACCAATGATCAATAAAGTTTCACCAACATTTTTTCATCTTAAAAACCTTATTGAATCACTAATTTACATTATAATATTTCATGATTGTTTTCTGTATCAACCAATAATCTACCACGCTAACCTTATAAAAAATAATGTTATCTCCAAAAGATCATTATTTTGTAAAATTTTCTTGTAATGAAAAATTCTATTTTTATATATAGACTTTTTTTTATATAATCTATGAGAGTAATATGATAAAAATTTAACCACATATTGACATATTAATAAACTAACGGATAATTATATTTTTAGTGTCTTAACTTTTTAATTTTTGCTATTTTGGTGTCTAAACAATTTTTTTGTTCAATCAAGTATCTCAACTTTCTAAAATAATCATAATATAGTTCTTTTGGTGGATTTTAGCCAGCTGGAGTGATTATTATGTAAAAGTAGGTCCCACTACTAGATGATATGGACGCTAAACTATAAATGGACAAAAATGCCCTAAACCTTTTGTCTCTTTATGGGCTAACACTTTCTCTCTTAAAAACTAAGGATTTCATTTTAAAATTAAGGATTGAGAGAGGAAAAGACACATCAAAGACAAACAGAAAAGTGGGTGTTTCATTAATTCAAAAAAGAAGAACGGGGCTTTGTTTAGCGAGAAAGAAACAAAAGCAATGGAAGCTAAATCATTATGTCCATGTGTGTAAACAATACGTGATCAAAACTTCATAGATGAATGCAAATCCAAGAAGAACATTTTGAAGTTGTGAAGATAGATCATGCAATCGATCATTTGAATAGGTTGAGAATTAATTGTGTGAGAGAGCAAAGCGAATTATTTCTAGATTATTGAATAAGAATTTAAGGTTGAAGATGCAACTTCAAAATAGCAAAGTCAGGGAGAAAAGACTGTGGATGGTGGTAATTTTATTGGTAATTATAATTATTTTCAAGTGAATTGAGATGTTCATGGTAACTTTTTGTGTATTTTTATTAATACTAACAATGTGTTTTGCTACCCAAGTTGTTGGTCATAAATTATTTTGTCAATCAATTATAATAGAACATGTAAATAATTAATAAAAAATATTATTTATGAAGTTGGTGTTTGATATGTGATCTAGTTTTGAAATGAATCCCTAATTTTTGAGAGAGGAAGTGTTAGCCCATATAGAGACAGGTTTAGAGCATTTTTTTCCATTCAAAGTTTATAATTCGATGTGGAGCCCATGTCATCTAGTAGTGGGATCTATTTTTACACAATAATTACTCCGGCCGGTCAAAATCTACCGAAAGTACTATATTATAATTATTTTAGAAAGTTAAGATACTTGATTGAACAAAAAAATTATTTAAACATCAAAATAGCAAAAATTGAAAAGTTAAGACCTATGTTGCACGGACACCTCTATAAAGAGCCGTGTCCCGTGTCGGAAACGTTTCGGACACTTATACGTGTCGGAAACTTCTTGAAAACGTTTCGGGACCGTTTCCGCAAATAAGATAAAGTTTCGGGAGCCGTTTCCGCAAATAAGATAAAATTTCGGGGGCCGTTTCCTTAAATAAAATAAAGCTGACCTCTCATTGGATGAACCTAAATTAGAGACAATATTTTTCAATGAAGATGTCAATGAGAATGAAATGTAATTCAGTAGAATATTTTTATAAATTGATGTGTAATATTTTATAAATTGATGTGTGAAATATTTTATATAGATAATTATTTATTTGTAATTATTGAGAAATTATATATTGTTAAAGGTGTTATTATTTTATTTTATAAATATAGGATAAAATGAAAATTTATTGTTTTGAGTTGTAAAATAATTTTTTTATATTTATAAATATTGTTACATATTTTAGAATTATTT